>LPNX010752950.1:154558-186118 GCA_001517045.1 Pseudotsuga menziesii
CTAATGCAAATGCCATCTCCTTGGACAATATTGATATATTGTCGAAGTGGAGGGTGGAGATTGAGACTCCTATCATGGAGGAGGCACCTACATGGCTAGAGGAGGTGCAAGAGGAGGGGCAAGTGGAGGAGGAGGAGGAGGAAGAGGAGGAGGAGGAGGAGGAGGAGCAGGAAGTGCTTGAAGGCACCATGGAGGCATCGCCACCACCTTCTGCACTGCTTGATATATCTAGTCCTCCATCCATCACTCAGCGTCGAGTATTAGATGCAGGCTCAGGGCCTTCTACTGCTACTTCTAGTGCTAGGGGCAGGCCTGACAAGAGACCCATGATATTTTCCCGTAAAAGGGGAAGAGGGCATTGATATTAGATAGCTAGATGCTAGTTTTCCTCAGATACATTTATATATGTTATGTCATTTTGTATTGTTTAAACTTTATACACTTTTGAGTCCTTGATTGGACAACTATGATGTTTCAGACTTTCAGTATCAACTTTGATGTATCGTTTTATATTTGGCATGACTACATGATGATGATATATATCAGTGCTATCTTCATATTTATGTTCCAATATGTTTTTCTGATGTTATTATTGCTTTATATGTTTAAAATTCTAAAAAAAATGCATGTATTTTCTATTTTTTAATGTTTGCCGACTTTTGCCGATTTCTCCCGATTTTTTCTCTGATGTTACCGAGAAGTTGTAATCAAGACCCTCACCGATTTTTTGCCAAGGCCGAGTTTTTCAACATTGCTATATACTGGTATGTACATGCATTAATTTCTCCTATTTTATAGCATCTCAGTATTTTTCTAGGGCACATATTTGCATGCAATTGCATGCATGCAAAGTTCAGGGTTTGCTTTCCTAATTGATTAAGGAGTAAGTCTATTAGCCATCTACAGTATACACATAAACAGGAAAATATCAGTTTGGGATATTACAGTGGTATCAAAGCTATTTTCCTTGCCAGCTATGGGCATGCAAAAATTATAAATGAATCCAGGAGACCCATACAACATTACTCACGAGAGACAGAGGTATAGAGACAGAGAAGAGGAGTTAGAGGACATAGATTTGGGGAACAGAGAGTATCAGTTTGAAAAAGGCAAAGAAACAATGGCCGATGATGATAAAATAGCTTTCAATAGTCTCATATCAGCCATAAAAGAACTCACCACTGGGCAAAAAAAAATGATGAGCACCTTCAGGCAAATGACTGAGAAGAATGGGCCCACCCCACACAGTCCCTTATTTCCCAACAGTGATAGGATATCCACCAGTAGTAGTAGGGAGCACTTACATACCAACATGCAGAGCCATCCCCATATATACAAGCCTTTTCGACCTATCATGCCTCAATTCTTAGATAGTCCAGCTGCAGTGCCTCTAGCACAAACAGAACCAGAAGAACCCATGAGTGCCTATCTAAGAGAACATAGGGCTTTAGGAGAGGAATTCCATTCAGCCATGACCTTCACTGACTTCTGCCACTTTAAAAGTAAGAACAAACCCAAAGCTTACAATAGGCCATTCACCCAGAACTATGAGTTACAGCGCACCTAGGGAAACTGACTATCCCTGCCTTTGAGGGCACCCGAGGTGGCCTAGCTAGGAATTGGGTGCAGAAGTTGGATACATACTTCCATACTTCCAGCTCAACCCCATGATTGAGACAAATGCCATTAAATTGGCTACTTTGCATTTGGACGGAGAAGCACATGAGTGGTGGTACCACGGGTTAGTGACACTGGGTCACAACACCATCACCTCATACACAGATTTTACACAGAGGCTCATTGAGCGGTTTGATCGGAAGGATCCAGAGGTACACTTTAGGAAGCTAGCACAGCTCAAGCAAACAGGGAGTGCAGATGCTTTTATTTCTGAGTTTCAGAGGATAGCAGTCATGGTCACAGATATATCAGAAAGCAGGTTGATTATGTTGTTCACTGAGGCTCTCACTAAACCCTTACGGGGATGGGTCAAGTCTTATAGGCCCACCACCCTAGCAAATGCCATCAAACGGACTGGAGACTTGCAGGATGCAGTGCCCAAAAATAGGTTTCCTCCCAGGACCAATGGTCCTATTAAAGATAAAGAAAGGAAACCATGGCCCAATAAATAATGGATGGACAATGATACCCGACAGGACCTTGGAAGAAAAAATTTATGTTTCACTTGCCAGGAACGATGGATACCAGGTCACAGATGTTCAGGAAAAGGAAAGGCCTACTACATAGAGGCTTATTCCGACAATGAGGAGGATGAGGATTACCAGGATTAGGAGCAAGGAGAGACAACAAAAATAGTTGCTGAGGGACAGGCCTCAGGAGGTACCATTGCTACCATGAAAGGGGTTCCTAGATTCCACACTCTTCGGATCAGAGGTACTGTACAGGGCCACAGAGTGGGAGTACTGATAGATGGCAGGCCATCCCACAACTTTATTGATGCTGCATGGGTTAAAAAGAGAGACATTCAGACTGAGAGCTTTGATGGGTTTTTGGTAGCAGCAGCAGGTCACACCATGGAGTGTAGTCAAAGGATTCCTAAATTAAAGTTAACGCTTGGGAATTATACAGTGATAGAGACATTCTATGTGGTAGATGTACCTGACATGAATGTGGTACTAGGAGTTCAGTGGCTGTATTCCACAAATTAATAGACCATGGAGATGGAATTTACAGGAGCAGAAGGACAGAAGGTGGTATTGAGAGGGATGAATACCTATCCTCCCACAGCAGTGATATCACACAGGATGGAGGCAGTACTCCGGCAGGGAGATATTGAGTGGGTTGCAGAGTGTATGGTTACCTTCAGGAAACCACTAGATCAGGCCACACAACATCCAGCAGATATAGAGGCCTTACTACAGAAGCACAAGGTAGTATTCGGAGACCTTCCAACAGGTCGACCTCCAGATAGGGGATTTGAGCACATTATTGAGTTAGAGGAGGGAACCCAAGTAGTTATCACCACTGCTTACAGACATCCCAAGAGGTATAAAGATGAGATCGAGAGTACAATCAAAGAACTACTCAAGCTGGGATACATCAAACCTAGCTCCAGTCCCTTTGCATCTTCAGTAGTGCTAGTGAAGAAAAAGGATGGAACCTTACGCATGTGCATTGATTACAGGGCACTCAATAAGAAGACCATAAAGAACAGGTATCCCATCCCTAGGATTGATGAGTTAATGGATGAACTACAGGGGGCAAAGTACTTTTCCAAAATTGATCTCTGCTCAGGGTACCATCAGATTCGGGTCAGGGAACAGGATGTTCCAAAGACCGCTTTTCGTTGCCACTACAGACATTATGAGTTTCTAGTGATGCCATTTGGGCTCACTAATGCACCAGCTACTTTCCAATCATGCATGAACCATATCTTCAGGACACAGTTGCGTAAATATATTCTGGTATTCTTCGACGACATATTGATATACAGTCGGACTTGGGAAGAACATTTGAGACATCTTGATGAAGTACTTGGTATTCTGCAGGAGCAATCACTATATGCCAAAATGTCCAAGTGTGAGTTTGGCATGCAGGAGATGTTGTACTTAGGACATGTGATAGGGGCCAACGGGGTCCAGGTGCACTTATAGAAGATTCGGGCAATTTTGGATTGGCCTACACCTAAAAATGTGACAGAACTGAGGGGCTTTTTGGGCCTTTGCACCTACTACAGGAGGTATGTCAGCGGATTCTCACAGATGACCGCACCCCTCACAGATCTTACCAAGAAGGGAGTATTTAGTTGGTCGGAGGCAGCACAACAAACATTCGAGAAAATGAAGAAGGTAATGAGTTCATGCCCAGTATTAGCTTTACCAGACTTTTCTCAATCCTTTGTGTTAGAATGTGATGCTTCAAGAGAGGGAATTGGGGCAGTTTTGATGCAGAACAACCACCCCATTACATTTGAGAGCAAGAAGCTCAAAGACTATGAGCACCACTATTCGATATATGACAAAGAGATGTTAGCTATCCTCCATGCGCTAACCAAGTTCAGGCAGTACTTAGTAGGTGCCAGGTTCAAGGTTAAGACAGATCACAACAGCCTGAAATACTTCCTAGAGCAGAAAGAGCTAAACGAGAGACAACAGAAATGGGTAAGTAAAATTCAGGCTTATGACTTCGAGATTGAGTACGTAAAGGGGAAGAGCAATGTAGTGGTCGATGCACTTTCTAGACGACCAGCTACTTTATCCCTTATGAGCATCTCATCAGATTGGAGGTCTCATCTTTTGGTTGAGTACTCCAAAGATAAGTTTGCTTGCGAGCTATTGGATGGACAGATTCAGGATGATAGGTACGGGGTCATTGATGATATCATATACTACAAAAACAGAATCTTCTTGGTTCCAGAGTCTCCCCTCATGAAGAAAATCTTACAGGCATCGCATGATTCACCATTAGCAGGGCATCAGGGGTTTCTCAAGACCTACAAACAGATTAGAGAAAGGTTCTCATGGAAGGGCCTCAAGAAAGACGTGATACAACATGTGAGGGAGTGCAGCTTGTGCCAACAAAACAAAATAGAGCACATCCACCCGGCTGGTTTACTACATCCCTTACCTATTCCCGAGCAGAAATAGGAGAGCATTTCTATGGACTTCATTACTGGGCTACCCAAGGTCCAAGGCAGAGACTACTTGTACGTAGTAGTGGACAGATTGACTAAGTTTGCTCATTTCTTTGCCATGTCATCAGATTATTCAGCAGCACAAGTAGCAGAACTATTTTTCAAAGAGGTATTTAGACTCCATGGGTTACCCAAGACCATTGTCAGTGACAGGGATAGCAAATTCACAGGAGCCTTTTGGCAAGAGCTTTTCCGGTTAGTGGGGACCGAGTTAGCCATGAGCACAAGTTATCATCCGCAGAGTGACGGGCAGACAGAGATTGTTAATAAATGGATTGAGGGATACTTGAGAAATTGCGTATCAGGTTAGCAAAGGACATGGATCAAATGGTTACACTTGGGTGAACATTGTTACAACACCACCTACCATATGACCATTAGGATGACCCCTTTCCCAGCCCTGTATGGGTATGATGCTTCCACTTTTGCAGACCGGATATTTGGCGATACCAGGGCGCCCAAGGCCAAGGAGTGGATTCAAGAGGGTCAAGATATCCTCAAGATACTCAGGGAGAACATACAGGCTGCTCAGAATCAACAGAAGATATATGCAGATAGGCACAAAGTTGAGCGCAGTTTTGAGGTGGGAGACTTCGTTTATTTACGCCTCCAGCCTTACCGACAGTCATTTCTTAAAAAGAAAGGAGCAGAAAAACTCCAACCTTGTTTCTATGGTCCATACAAGATAATTCGGAAGGTCGGAAAGGTAGCATATGAGCTAGAACTACCCCCATAGAGCAAGATTCACAACGTATTTCATGTCTCTAATCTCAAGAAGGTGGTTGGTCAACAGATTGTTACATCTTCCAAGCTGCCTCCCCTTGATGATGAGGGGCAATTGATTCTTATTCCGGAGCGCATCCTAGAGGTGCGAGAGCAGAAACTGAGGAACAGAATCATCAGAGATTACCTGGTTCAGTGGAAAGATCTGCCTATAGAGGAGGCTACTTGGGAGGCAGAACAGGTATTACAGCACCCAGCTTTACAGTTGCTTGAGGACAAGCAAATTCGAGTAGGGAGGACTGTAATGTCCTCTTTTGCTTAGGCATTGAGGACCAACCTGCTAACCTATGTGATTCCTATAGGTTCGAGCGGGTACTGACAGTCAAGGAATCAGCCGAAGACTGATGCCATATATAGAAGATTTAGGGCATCAATATTATATCACCATTGGGTCAAAGAGGGCCACTAGAGCCAAAGGCCACCTGCATGCATGACATTCGGGCATTATTTAATGATGCATGCACCCGATTAAGTCTCCATGCGTATGCATGCAATTCAACTGCAAATTAGAAGATAAAGTGACCTAATTAGGTCAAAAGTTAGGGTTTTCGCAGTTGAGAGTTATAAAAGAAAGATAAAGTGAATGGAGAAGTCACTTATGTGATAATTGATTTGTGGAGTCGAATTGGAGAACTCGGCGAGCTAAGTTGGGGTTGAGCACATGCTCAGCTAACTGGTGTATTTCGGCAGCGAAATCTATCTTCCCTAGTTCATCATCAGGTTACATTCAGCAGTTATTCCAGGAGGTTGATTATTCATCCAGCCAAAGGGTTTCACCGTCACACCGTGTCACCGTGATTAGAGACAGAGCAATTCGTTTTCCTACCTACAGGGTTCAGAACTTCCGCATGCTACTTCCATCATCATCAGAGGGGTATTATAACCCTAGTGCACATCATCCGGGCTTCCAGCAGCAGCTTATTTATTATTCTGGAGCTTATATAGTTTGAGAGGAGGGCGCATTCACCTGTGGAGGACGATTTGGTGTATCTCCTTATTCCTCCGGCAGAATCCTTGCATGCTGGGACCAGTCTCTTCACCATCAGCTGATCTATATACTGGTATGTACATGCATTGATTTCTCCTATTTTATAACATCTCAGTATTTTTCTAGGGCACATATTTGCATGCAACTACATGCATACAAATTTCGGGGTTTGCTTTCCTATTTGATTAAGGAGTAAGTCTATTAGCCATCTACAGTATACACATAAACAGGAAAATATCAGTTTGGGATATTACATGTTATTGCAAGGGAAATGACTCAGGAAGGACAAATCTTCATCACGCTACAGGCTGCCATTCCCTTGTAAAACCTTGTTGGTAAAATTATGAGCTGTTATCACACAAATATCAGTCATCTACAGCATTGTATAAATCCTCTTTGCACTGGAATAAGGTACTCTTAGTCTGTAATTCCATGCTATCCTTTGTCAAGCTAATTTATACTGTATGTGGCATTCCATGGTCTTGAATGTGCAAGAGTATGTCTATTTTAAATCTGGTGTAGAACTTCTGTGTTATGAATTAAGTAGAATTATATTTATGTATTTGAGAAAAATGTCCACCATACTCCTTGTGGATCGATTCCTTTGATTGGGCAAAACAAATTCTATTTCCCCAACAAGCTTCAAATCAATTGACACAGCCCACAGAGTTCAGCAGCATATATAATATTTTTCAATACTCAGCCCAGAGTTTGACAACCTTCAAGCATTCTCCACCAGCAATCAATCAAAGTCGATTTCAGCATTGGATATTTCTCCTCAAAAACACAGCTACAGTCAGCAGTAATAGGATGTCCATAGTTTATTTTTAGTGGCAGAATTGGAAAAATTGGGTCATCATTGGACTAGGGTCATTACATTGATGCTGTGAAAGATCACCTCGTGCCTCATGTGTCTGGAAAGAAAAATGCCTATGAGATGTGGGCTGCCCTAATGCCTATGAGATGTGGGCTGCCCTAATATCCCAAATCCCGATATTTTCTATTTCTATGCAAATTTACTGAAACAGCCGGGCATGCAAACTGCCATGCAAAAATTCCCTATTTTATAGCTAAAATTAGGGTTAGGGTTTGTAGGATAGAATGTAACACTTACCACTGATAAGCTGGCTGAAATGCTCCTGAGAGAATATGCATGCAACAAGAGCCGATTTGGAGATAACCTGGTACCTTCTGCCTCCGGTGATACCCCAGCAGCACGAACCCAAAATCAGCTAAGGATGACGTTTTCAGTGAAGGAGGTGTCCACTGGAGATGAGAATTTGCAGGATTGGTAGTCTTCCCGTGCAGAGAGAATGCCTAACACATGCGGAAGTTCTGAGGTCTCTAGGCAGGCTAGAGAATTGATCTGGAGGTCCAGCTGCTCACGCCCCCCTAATCCCGAAATCGCTGATAACTGCTCAAGATGAGCAAGACCGGATCTGATAATCACTGGGTACTGGAGTATGATGCTGATGATGAGAATGGTGCCCGGGGTTCTGAAGGTAAACTGAGATCTAAAGACCCAGCGAATGATTTGGGGCTTTCCAGATGAAAACCCCCTTACGGCTGCACACGTGCCCCTACAAACAATCTCTGATGGATACTGGATAACTGCAAAGAAATGAATAAATTGAAGAGTGGATGGTGGACCTAGATGGTTTACCCTGGATGAGACTAGGGCAGATATCTCACTGCCAAAACCCCGTTAGTTGAAGACGTCGTCTCCAACCCCAACTGCTATGGCTGCACGCTGTGCTGCAACTCAAGAGCTCCAAAATCAATAATCATCAAAAGTGAAGTCTCCATTCACTTTATCTTTCTTTTATAACTTTCAACTGCGAAAACCCTAACTTTGACCTAATTAGGTCACTTTAACTTCTAATTTGAAGTTTACTTGCATGCATGCGCATGGAGACTTAAATGGGTGCATGCATCATTAAATAATGCTTCGATGTCATGCATGTCGATGGCCTTTGGCTCCGGTGGCCCTCTTTGACCTAATGGTGATAACATATTGATGCCTTAGATTTTCTATAAATGGCATCAGTCTTCAGTTGATTCCCTAACTGTCAGTACCCGCTCGAACCTATGGGAATCAGATAGGTTAATGGGTGTTCTCAGGGTGTTTTAGTTGGAAGGGGACATTACACCTAATAAAGTTGTTTCAGGATGATAATCAAAACCGGAAAATGGTTGAGGCAAAAGCTAAAAGACATCAAAATGACTAAGACAGAAAATGTTTCATCATATCTGACCCGCATTACACAGGTTCATGATGAGTTGGGTGTTGTTGGCGAGGTGGTGGATGATGCAGAGTTAGTGAGAGTAGCCTTGAATGGCTTCTCACATCCTTGGCATGACTTTGCATGTGCAGTTGTAGCCAAAGAGCATATGCCTTCATGGACTAGACTTTGGGATGACTTCACTCAGGAGGAGCTGAGATCTAGCTCCACTTCCACATGTTGGCAAAAAGAGGTTGATGAAGAGAATGTGTCTCTTTCTACAAAGGGCAGGAAGAAGAAGAGTGACTCGAGCAATGGAGCCAAGTCCGAGAAGGATATAAGCAAAGTGAGATGCTTTGCTTTCCAGGGTTATGGTCACTATGCTGGTCAGTGTCCTAACAAGAAGAAAGAAGGGTCCAAGGCTACCACTTCGGCTAAAGTGGAAAAGTTTGCGAAGAAATTTGAGAAGGAATTCTCACTAGTCTCAGTTCTTTCAGGCAACAGTGTAGCTGAGTGTGAGGACAATGGAGCATGTTACATAGATGGTGAAGCAGCACACCATATGATGGGAACAAGAGAAATGTTCCTAGAGTTGACAGATAAAGACAATGTTATTATACTTGCAAAGGATGGGTATGCACACACCCATGAAGCAGAAGGTGTTGGAAATGTCCTATTCCAACTCGAGTTTTGAGGTTTTCTGGAGATTAACGAAGTGTTGCTTGTTTCAAAGCTGAAAAAAGAACTTGCTCTTAATGTCGACTCTAGAAGATGACAAATATGCAGTTCTTCATGTGGAGGGACAAGTTATTATTTATTGGGTGAGTGAGGGTGTAGATGCAACACGAGTGATTGGCACTCGAGAGGGAAATATATACAGGTTAAGAGGACGACTTGTGGATGGTGAGTCTAGTGGGAGGTCAGACTCAGTGGCAACAGTGATAGCAGCCTACGGAGAGGATTCTTGCAACTCTGTGAGGAGACTGAGGTAGTATGAGATGACTCTTGGGGAGGAGCAAGACAGTGAGCAGAGCTCTCAGTTTAGAGTGATCTGGTGCACACCTTCAGCAGTTGATCCAGTGCAGGTGTCTGAGGAGCTTTCAGATCCAAAGGGAGCAACTTCAGCGGTTGGAGGGAGTAGACTGGAGGGGTATCCAGATGAAGCAGATGCCAGGGCCCAACAGTACCTCCCTCGTTAAGAGGGACTGTTAGCATTTTGTAGCTCAGAGGTACTCCTGCATTAGGTGCCTAGGTGTAGCCTGTAGGGGTCCAAAAAATATGAAGTCTCAAAGTGACTTTATGAGCTTTTATTAAAGTACTTTATGATGTGACTTTTTAATATAAAAGTGAAATGTACTTTATTATGTTTATAAAGTGACTTTTAAGTTATAAAGTGAATTTTTAAATATTTAGGGTTAAATGTGACTTTTCGAAAGACGAGATTTAATATAGTTATGACTTAGGAGTTTCAAGTCATCTTGAGAATAAATCTCAGCCTTAGATCTTGTGGGCCAAGATCTAATCTCAGCCCCAGAATTTGAGTCATGGGAGTTACTCTATTGAGAGAAATAAAAGAGAGTCATGAGACTTCATTTGCATTCATCCAAAGAGAAGTTGAGGAGAGGCACAATTTCCAAGAGAAGTTGGAGAGGGCACAAATTCCAAGAGAGTCCTGGAGGGAAGAGAGAGTGGCTTGATTTCCTAAAAGAGAGAGGAGCTGAGAAGAGGAATGGGAGAAGAGGCTAGACTGTGAAGAGGGTGTGTCTCCCAAGGAGAGGGGCAGGCATCCCTAGGAGAGACCAGCATTTTCAGCAGCTGTTTGTGCAGCACATTTCCCAAGGTGAAGGGCACACTTACCAAGGCAGTTTGCATCTGAATAGTGAAGGTCCCATACAACAAAAAAAGGGAGGTCCGTACAGCAGTGAATAGAGGCTGTACAGCTACTGTTTGCACAAAAATCAAGGCAGCCAAGTGGGCTGATTTCTGAGGTGACTTTTTGCTGTTTGCTTTGGCCTTCTGTCTGCACATTCTTCAAGAAATTTCTGTTGTATTTATTGCTGTATTATACAGGCCTGTTATGGCACTGTTTCCAAGGGTGTATGGGCACAGTGACTAAGTCTGAGTTCTGTGCATGATTCTGATGTAAATGTTGTTGTTGCACTTCTTATTATTTCCTGAGCAAGCTTAATATAACTCTATCCTTCACTGGTTTTCAACATTGGGGTTTTTCCAGGGTCTATGTTTGACCAAAAATTATTGTGTTAAAGTTCTTGCTATAGTCTGCTGTCTTAATTTCCTGTGTGTTAACATGTGGGACAGTCTGCTGGTTTTTATAATTTCCTGCTGGTAAATTTGCTTAATGAACAGTATATTAACTTACGGTCTGATTGCCAATGAAATGTGGTTAATTTTCTGCCTTCAAATGCTTAATATTGGGGGTTCATTATGTGTTTGACGGAAGTTCACTGTGACTGTGTGAACTTAGTCATTTTTCTACAAAAACAAGCATGTTACCTAAAGAATAGCTTCACGGTTTCACCAAGAATGCTTTGCAATGAAATAAATATCTCCAAATAAACCAAAGCCTTCAGACAAAAGATGATAGTATTATTCTCCAACCCACACCAACAACTACCTACAAATGAGAGGGGAGATTCTTATATAGGCTATAGCTATGTTGCAGGAAACGTGCCCCCCCCACCACGTCCCCAGCCCGTTTCCGTACGGAAACTTGGAAACCCATACCGTACGACAAGGAAACCCGTTTCCGAGAGTGAGGGGACGTTTCTCATTAAGGAAACCCAATTCCAAATCGGTTTTGCCCAAAAAGTGGCATTTCCTCTATCAGTCCGCTTAAACACGTCTTTTTTAAGAAAAATTTGGGTTTTTCCTTCACCAACTAGGGGTTTAGAGGCTTCCAAAAAGTTCTTCAAGACTTGTGTTTGTTATAAAATAACACCCAAAGCCCATTTTTCCCATATGGCTCAACATTTCTCTCATGGATTTCTTCATTGGATCACGGAGGCTACTTGTTCTAGTTTTTAGGAGTATGAAGATGAGCTCGAAAATGATGACTATTAGTCCTTGGGATTCAGTTCATGTTTTCTTTATATTTTCATTGTTCATGTTGATGTAGTATTGTACTTGTAGCCTCGTATATAAAGGCTGATTTTGGAATCTGGATATATATGTATTAGCGGCATAGCGTCATTTTGAAGGTTGTTTTTTGGCTATTTCCACTTGCATTATGGAATTGTTTATGGGTAAAATCATTGTGTTGTTTTTGGATATTACTACTTAGTACTTGCATTATGGAATCACTTATGAAATAATGAGTAAATGTGATGTTGAATTTAATCTGTAAATAATTATAATATTATATATATATATATATCGTGTTTCCCCGTTTCCTTAATTTTGGGGGGTCACATTTCCAATGCGTCCCCATTTCGGAAACTCATCCCCGTTTCCCCGTTTCGTGCAACTTAGGGCTATAGGTTCAACAACCCTCCAAATATAAAATAATATGTTGGGCTAAGACCCTAGATCTATCCTAGGAAGGATCATCAATCCTTGAGACTGTTAGAAAGTGACGACAAGGAAGCCAAAAGACTTAAATCAGGAAGCCAATTGTATTTAATTTACTTTTCCTAAGTTTACTTTGGGAAATAAATTAAAGTAATATAATTATTAATTGACTTTATGAAACACTTTTTATAAAGTGAAAGTGAGATTAGGGTTTTCGCTTTGCATGGAGTTATAAAAGAAAGATCAATTGGTGGAGAGGACACAGTTGTATTTCGATATAGACAGAGAGAGAAAGTTAGACAGAGGATTTTGTAGAGAGGACAAAGGAGCTAACCCATAAGGTCACCGACGTTCCAGGCGGGAAGAGTGTCGTACAGATCGGGCAAGCAAGCAGCTGCAGAGGACAGTCATACAGACTGTACAATATCCGTATAGCAGTCGTACAAGACCGTATGGAATCTGTACAGTAGCCGTACAGTCGTATGGATTGGTACAGCCACGTGTGGGAGGTCGTACTGCTGACGCAGTGGTCGTACAATCACGCTGAGGGTGTGTAAGGTGCGCTGGGGTTTGTCCAGTGATTCTGCCGAAGTGCTATTTCGCCAGGTTGGGTGATTAGTCTGTCAATTGTAAAAGTTCCATATTTTCTCAATAATAAAATTCATATCTGACTGTTGCACCGAAATTCCCATCTTGGGTTTTTCCGGGGGTTTTCATACCCAAAATAATAGTGTCTATATTGTGATGTGATGTTGTGAATGTTTCTCAGTTATTTATATTCCGTTGCATACTAGTAAAGAAGTTCATGCGTGGTTATTCCGGTAAATAATTTAAATATATTGTTCTAGCCCTAGTTTGAGCTTTGAAGGAAAATTTACATGGTATCAGAGCTCTAGTGAGCTAAATCTGAGAGATTTGCAACAGCAATGATAGATCAGGGGCAGATCTATTGGAAGACACAAACCTAGACTTGAGAGTTGAGGATAGACTCCAGGGGGGGCTCAGAACTTTCCTACATGATAAGAAAGGATCACAAGGATCCTAGACGTCAGTGATGTTGCAGAGCACATTGAATCGACGAAGGTTGCGCCCACTGATCCGGCAAAGTTGGTAGCTTGGAAGAAGATTCTAGAGCCATGTTAATCATCTTGGATGGGGTGAAGGACAATATAGTCCCTCACCTTTCTGGGAAGAAGACCACATTAGAGATGTAGAAGGCTTTAGAAAGTCTGTACCAGAGCAAGAATGAGAACCAGAAGATGGTCCTGCAAGAGATGATGCGTAGCACCAAGATGGCCAAGGGAGGAGTGGTGCCTTATCTCACAAGGCTCACACAGACCAGGGATGAGCTTGGAGTTGTTGGCTCTAAGATAGAGAATGAGGAGCTAGTTCCTATAGCCCTCAATGTTTTCTCTAAGCCATGGGACACCTTTGTCAAGGGTGTTGTGGCTAGGGAGAAGCTCCCTGATTGGCAAAGATTGTGGGATGACTTTGTGCAGGAGGAGACCCACATGGGTCAAGGATCAGGCTCACCTAGCAGTACTCCACAGATTGTGGATGAGGAGGCTCTAGCCCTGACAAGGAAGAGCAAGGGTAAGGCAAAGAGGAAGAAGGGTGGTAATAAGAACCTTGACATGTCAAAGGTCAAGTATTTTATCTGCCACAAGCAGAGACACACTTTGCCTCCCAATGCCTAGACAGGAAGAAGAAGAGTAACACTCAAATGGTTGAATCTCAGAGGTGGAGGAGTTCAGCAGGAACATCGATGAAGAGTTTTGTTTGATAGCTTGCATGGCAAGCACCACAGGTAGCAGTATTTGGTATCATCGACAGTGGAGCATCTAGTCACATGATTGGACAGAAGAGATTCTTCAAGGACTTGCAGGAGAGTGGAATAGGTATCCACGTTGAGCTGGGTGATGATGTGCGGTATTAGGCACAGGGAGTTGGCACTATTTCATTTCAGAGGGAGTCTGGTAAACCCCTCAGTTTTGCTGAGGTGTTATATGTTACAGGGTTGACCAAGAACCTCATATCAGTCTCCACTCTGGAGGACAAGGGATATCAAGTGAAGTTCCGAGACCATAGAGTATATATCAGGCCCAAGGGGTCAGATAGGAGCTTGGATCGAGTGATTGGCATGAGGAGCTGGAAAGTGTATAGACTACACTTTGAGCTTATAAAGGCTCTAGTCAGCAGTGGTAGCAGCCAAGGCGAGTTGTGGCATAGGAGGATGGCACACTTACACCATGGAGCACTGAGGCACTTGAGACAGGCTGTCATTGGAGTTCCTCAGGTATAGGAGGAGAAGCATAACCACTGCAAGGGTTGTGCTTTGGGGAAGAACATCAGGAAGTCTTTCCACAGAGTGAGCAGAAGTCTAAGGATCCCTTGGCCTTAGTGCATTCGGAAGTATGCAGACCTATGAGTGTCCATTCTTTCAATGGTACTAGTTACAATTACTGCGTGACCTTCATTGATGACTATTCCAGGAAGACCTGGATCTATTTCCTAAAGGCCAACTCAGAGGTCTTTGAGAGGTTTTGAGAGTTCAAGACTCTAGTGGGGAACCAAACAGGAAAGAAGATTAGGGTGTTGAGGATAGACAACGAGGGTGAGTACACCTCCAATGAGTTCTTGGAGTATTGTTTGGCAGAGGAGATCAAGAAGGAGCACACAATGCCTCATTCCCCACAGCAGAAAGGAGTGGCAAAGCAGAAGAATAGGACCATGGTAGGAGCATCCAAGGCCATGCTATTTTATCAGGAATTACCACTATTCCCTTGGGCTGAGGCATACAGGACAACAGTGTACATTCAAACAGGTGTTCCCACACAGCTTTGGGGAGGAAGAGACCCGAGGAGGTCTTCACGGGGACTCGACCAGATGTGAGTCACAATCGCATATTTGGGAGTGTCTGCTATTGTCATGTTCATGCTAACACTAGAAAGAAATTGGACCCTTTTGGAGAGAAGGGGTTACTTGTTGGTTATAGCAAGACTTCGAAGGCATACAGAGTTTACATTCCTGCTCGCAAGAGGATCATTGTGAGCAGGGATGTCCAGTTCGATGAGGAAAAGGCCTCGCGAAGATCTATGTACTTACCAGCAAAGCATCAACTAACACAGGACACGGGGGTAAAGTTGGAGGATCTAAAGGTACAGGTACAGGTACAGACACAGGGCACAGGTTCTGGTAGTCAGAGGGAGTCGGGTGGACAAGATCCTTCAGTCATTGACTTGGAGGATGAGCTGCAGTAGGAGACGGACATCCAACAGCCACAGGAGGTAAACACTAGGCCAAGGCCTAAGTGGTTTAGGGCCACAGTTCAAGATTCCAGGCAGGTTGATCCTCCATAGAGCTCCATGAGGCGGAGCAAACCACCAGAGAGACTTAGTTATATGGCACTGATGACAGAGTTGATTGACTCTAAACCTTCCAGGTTCGAGGAGGATGCACAACATGACGTGTGGCAGGAGGCCATGGTTCAGGAGTATGACTCAATCATTAAGAACCAGGTATGGGAGGTTGTGCCGAGACCTGAAGGCAAGAAGGTGGTGGGATCCAAATGGATCTACAAGGTGAAGCATGCAGCAGATGGAAGCGTGGAGAAGTACAAGGCGCACTTTGTGGCAAAGGGGTTTTCACAGAAGGAGGGTATTGACTATGAGGAGACCTTCACCCTTGTTGCCAGGTATTCTTCCATTCAAACCATTATCTCACTAGCAGCTGAGATGGGTAGGCGAGTCCATCAAATGGACGTCAAGAGTACCTTCCTCAACGGAGCGATCGAGGAGGAGGTATATATTGAGCAGCCAAAGGGGTTTGATGTGCAGAACAAGGAAACACATGTATGCAGGATACATTGAGCTCTTTATGGGATCAAACAAGCACCTCAAGCATGGTACTTGAGGATAGACAGCTATCTACGAGAGATGGGATTTCAGCGAAGTGAGGTTGACCACAACCTATACTTCTTGACAGGTGAGGTGCCTCTCATACTGGTCTTATATGTAGATGATATCTTTCTTACAAGAGATGAGAGGCTGATTGGCAACTGCAAGTCCAACCTTGCAGTTGAGTTTAAGATGAAAGACCTTGGTCTGATGCATTACTTCCTAGGCTTGGAAGTTTGGCAGAGAGATGGGTGCTTCTTCATTGGACAAGGGAAGTATGCAGTGGAAATCTTGAAGAGATTCAGGATGGTGGATTGCAAGCCTATTGTAATATCCCAAATCCCGATATTTTCTATTTCTAAGCAAATATGTTGATACAACTGGGCATGCAAACTTCCATGCAAAAATCCCTATTTTATAGCAAAAATTAGGGTTAGGGTTTGTGGGACAGAATGAACACTTACCACTGATAAGCCGGCTAGACTGCTCCTGAGATAGTATGCAAGCACCGAGAACTGGATCGAAGATGGGCAGATCTCTTCTGCTTCCGGTGAACCCCCAGCAGCAAGAACCCCAGTCAAAAAAGGGTGACGCTTTCAGTGAAGGAGGTGTCCGATGATGCTGCCGATTTGCAGGACTGATAGCCTTCCCGTGCCGGAGAGAATGCCTGGTACATGCGGGATTTCTACGATCTCTAGGCAGGATAGCGACTTGCTCCAGAGAGACAGTTGCTCACGCCCCCTGGATCCCGAAATCGCTGATAACTGCTCCAGATGAGCACGGACGGATCTGATAATCACCGGGTACCGGAGTATGACGCTGATGATGAGAATGGTGCCTGAGTTTCGGAGTAAAGCTGAGATCTGAAGGCCCTGCAACTGATTAGGGCTTTCTGGCTGAAAACCCCCCCTTACGGCTGCACACGTGTCCCTGCAACGATCTATACCATATACTGGATAACTTATGAATGAATGTAAGAACAAATGGTGAACCTGTATGGCTTACCCAGAATGAGACTAAGACAGGTGTTTCACTGCCGAAATCCCGTTAGCTAAAGACTCCGTCTCCAACCCCAACTGCTGTGCGGCACGCTGTGCTGCTATCCAAGAGCTCCCAAAATAATAATAATCAAAAGTGAAGTCTCTTTTCGCTTTATCCCTCTTTTATAACTTTCAACTGCGAAAACCCTAATCTTTGACGTAATTAGGTCACTTTATCTTCTAATTTGCAGTTGACTTGCATGAATGCGGATGGAGACTTAAAGAGTGCATGCATCATTAAATAATGCTTGGGTGGCATGCACGAAGGTGGCCTTTGGCCCCGGTGGCCCTTCTTGACCAATGATGATGCCCTAGATCTTCTATGGATGGCATCAGTCCTCAGCTGATTCCCTAGCTGTCAGTGACCGCTCGAACCCACAGGAATCACATAGGTTAGCGGTTTTGGGCCTCAAGGCCTAATCGAAAGAGGACATTAAACCTATGGCCATACCTCTAGTTTCCAACTGGAGGAAGATTGATGCATCAGGATCAGACAGATTTGATCCTACCTTGTATCGTCATCTTATCGGATCACTTATGTATCTAGTCAATACACGGCCAGACATCAGCTTTGCAATCAACTCGTTGAGCCAGTTCATGGCGGACCTTTGAAGAGTGCATTGGACGGCTACGAAGCACATACTTCGCTACATCAGAAGTACAATGGAGTATGGATTGGTTTATGAGAGCAGGGGGAGTGTACAGTTAGCAGGATTCACGGGTGTTGACTGGGCAGGATGTGTAGCGGACCGGAAGAGCACTTCAGGTTGTTGCTTCAGTATTGGATCATGGGTTGTCTCTTGGTTCAGCAAGAAGCAGAAATCGGTTGCATTGAGCTCGACAAAGGCTGAGTACATGGCAGCCAAGATGGCTGCTTGTGAGGGTATGTGGCTGAGGAAGTTGCTTTCAATGTTGTTCGAGTGTGAGCTAGAGGCTACAGTAGTTCACTGTGACAATCAAAGTGGCATCAAGCTATCTGAAAATCTAGTGTTCCATGACCGAAGCAAACACATAGACATCAGGTACCACTTCTTGAGAGATTGTGTTCAAAGAGGAAACATTTAGTTGGAGTACATACAAACAGATGAGCAGGTGGCAGGCATTTTCACCAAGGCACTTTGCAGACCTAGTTTTGTGAAGTTCGGGGATAAGTTGGGGTTGCTACCGAATCCCTTCCTCGTTGAGAGGGAGTGTTAGAAAGTGACAAGGAAGGTCTTCATGCATGCATGTGTCCTTGCATACAGAAGACTTAAATCAAGAAGCCAATTGTATTTAATTTATTTTTCCTAAGATTACTTTGGGAAATAAATTAAAGTGATCTAATTATTAATTGACTTTATGAAACACTTTTTATAAAGTGAAAGTGAGATTAGGGTTTTCGCTTTGCATGGAGTTATAGAAGAAAGATCAATTGGTGGAGAAGACACAGTTGTATTCCGACACAGATTGGATACAGACAGAGAGAGAAAGTCAGACGAAGGATTTTGTAGAGAAGACAGAGGAGCTAACTCACAGGGTCACCGACGTTCTAGGCGGGAAGAGTGTCGTACAGATCGGGCAAGCAAGCAGCTGCAGAGGACAGTCGTACAGACCGTACGATATCCGTACAGCAGTCGTACAAGACCATATGGAATCTGCACAGTAGTCGTACAATCGTACGGATTGGTACAACCACGTGTGGGAGGTCGTACTGCTAACGCAGTGGCCATACAATCACGCTAAGGGTGTGCAGGGTGCATTGGGGTTTGTCCAGTGATTCTGCCGAAGTGCTATTTCGCCAGGTTAGGTGATTAGTCTATTGATTGTAAAAGTTCCATATTTTCTCAATAATAAAATTCATATCTGACTATTGCACCGGTTTTCCCATCTTGGGCTTTTCCGGGGGTTTTCGTACCCAAAATAATAGTGTCTATATTGTGATGTGATGTTGTGAATGTTTCTCAGTTATTTATATTCCGTTGCATACTAGTAAAGAAGTTCATGTGTGATTATTTCGGTAAACAATTTAAATATGTTGTTTTAGCCCTAGTTTGAGCTTTGAAGGAAAATTTACATAAACATGGTCAAAATATCATAAACAATGAGAAAGTTAATATAACTCAAAAATCCCAACCAATAGCTCAAGACAAGGGGGCCACACCTCCGAGTCAATGGTCAAATACATGGAAATGATAAAAAATAGCTCCAAGAAGAGGAGCACTCCACACAAATGATTCATAGGATACCTAATCACATGAATTAGCTCCAACAACCTAGAGTGCTCCACTAGAAAACCCACATGTGTGATCCAAAGCCTCCTCTAAGGTGATGTCTAGGTCCAAAAGTGAACACATGAGTGAAAAGTACCTCAAATAAGGGAGAACTCAGCATAAATGAAGTGCCAAGTAGATGTTGGCTCCAAAAAGGGCTCCAAACCCTAGAGTGCTCCACCCAAATCTCAAGAAAACTCATCCAAATAGTCACGTGTTGTACAACCCTCCAATAGTGTACTCCAACATCCTCAAGGAGCCTCTAGAATGTGTGTCAACGATCCAAAGTGATGAAGATAGGTCTAAACGTGAGATGGGATGGTCCAAAGGTGTGCTACATTTCCTATGTGCCAAGGAAGTGAGGGTCTCCATCATCTAGTAAGGGGGAAGCCCCATCCTAAAGACCCTAGGTGCCAAGAGAAGCCTCCAAACAAGTGTGCAAAGGGGACACTCCACATGAAATATCTAGTCACATCATAATATACCATAAAAAGTGTCATATCATGGAAATATAGTAGAGCACTCTAGTGCTAAGGGGTTAGCCCACATTTAACTTTGGAAATGTACACAAATATGAAGATAATACATGAAATAAGTTACAATTACACTTTTCTAACAACTGAATGACTTATCTAACTTTACTGATCTAGTCTAACATTGTTATGACATGTATTAAACCTTGTTACAAGTGAAAAGTGCCTAAGCCAAGGTGCATGGCCTAGATTCCTAAGACAAGTGAGGGTGATGGAGTGGATGTGTACTAAGGGAATGAAAGGGACCTTTACGAGTTAACCATCATAGCATTTGACTGTGATAGGTCTACCCTTAACTTTCAAGATAATAGGATTTAATATTTTTCTTCAACGTGTGTGCCTAAGATCAAAGTGTTGTCATGGGTCACACATCCTTGCGCCTCTTTTTTCCAATCCCTTTCTTTTCTTTTATTTTTATAATTCATTTTAGCCCTTTCATTATCTTAGTCCCTTTACTTTAGATTTGGCTTTGATAACCTAGGAAATAGGAAACCTAGCTTTTTACAAGGGGGAAATCTCCCATCTATTTTCCAATTTAATTTAGTAGCATCTCCCTTAGAATACTAGACTCTTTTGGCTTTATTTAGGCATCCATATATGGGAAGAGTTATGATACCTTAGATAATTGTTAATGACAGATCACTTGCATGGGGGGAAATGAGGGGGGTGGATGAAATGGCTAGCAAAGTGAAAAATGGATTGGCAAAATGTTATGAAATGGATGAAACACTTGCTTAGTTCACTAGGGGTACAACTTAACCTTCGGAATTAAACACTTTTCTAAGGTAGAATTATGATGACACCAAAATTAGGCTAAGTAATGAGTAATAGATTTAAGTGTTATGAGTCATTATACAAGCATAAAGTAGTGTCAAATTGTCAATGAGGGTAAGAGATATCACAGCACTAGCGCATCCAACACCATCTCTGCTAGGCACATCCAAGGCACATGAACCATCTAAGCATACTAACAAGATATCTGACCAATGATCGATGGGGAAGCCACATATCTCATCTCAGGAACAATGTCTGTGATATGATCAAAAACCACAATTGCTAATCAAGTTACCCCTACCGAATAAAAGGGTAATAGAGTGAAAAAAAATAGGTCCACAATGCCACTTGTCATCCATAAGCAAAAAATATTTCCTTCAAGGGTTTGATCATGTCAATAGTTCCACATGGCATCTTCTCATGCAAAGAGCTTACCTCCAAAAATGTAGAAAAGACCTCAAACAATGTGTCCTTACCCTCAAATACCTGAAGAGTCAAAAGTGAAATATGCCTCCAAATATGTGAAAATGGATTCTAAAATGTATCCTTACCTCAAAATATTCTCCTCAAAGGGGAAAGTTGGAAACACACCTCCAAATATGTGGAATACGACTCCAAGGGACCTCTTTTGGTCATACAAACACCTCTAGTGCCATGGCACTTTTTAAGCGGGGCATTCCTCCTTTAGCTTCTTTTCTTGCCACTTGTCATGCTTTGAGCCTCCTCCAAGGTAGGTCATTTTCTCCCTTGGCCTCTCTCCCTGCTACATGCCATGTTCTAGACCTCTTACAAGGTAGATTGTTTTCTCATTGCGTTGTTTTTTACCCTTACCCCACCATAAATCATAGCTTGAACACCTCTTGATGTAGGGTGTTCACCTTCTAGGGTTTGCTTTGTCACATCCTCCATCCATGTGGTCCCAAGACCTAGGTTCAACCTAGGAACAAGGCTCTTCATCAATCATGCCACAAAAGATAATATAAGAAAAGTAACCATGCCTCCAAATACGTGTCAAGTGTAATATCTCTCAGAAAGCCTCCATAAAGCCAACCATACTCCTCCACATCTTTGTTCCTGTCTCCAAAGGATGAATGGTACCGAGGAAAATAGAAAAAGGTTGATGACCTCCAAATCTCCCCACATCCTCTAACCACCATTGAAATCCAAAGATCTTATGTTGTGTTGGTGAGAGAACAAAGCCCATGAAATATGAAATAAACCATGCATTTTCAAGGGTTAATGGAGGACATGATCAAGTGGAAGCAACTTCTGCGTATAGAATACACATTGTTACGCTTCTGCAGTTCTACAACGTTCTAGTAGGTCGTTTGGTAGAGAAGGGATAAAAAAATATTTAAGGACAAGTGTGGGGCCCTCCGTATGTGGTTGGCCATGGTTGGGCCCAAAGGTTTTTCTCTTGCAAGTACTATGGATTAATGGCATTGTTGACCACCCTTTTTGGGGTTTTTAGCCTTGAGGTTGGTGTCTGGGGCTTCCAAGGGTGGGCCATTGGGTCACATGACCACTCTGTTTTTCTGCCTTGAGGGTGACTACATTTCATCTAGGGATGTCAACCCTAGTCTATTCACCCCTCTCACCTCCACTTGGACCTCTTCTTGTAGGAGTTAAGACCTTCTCCAGTCAAAACGACCCTATGACGTCATCCTTTGATCAAGCCTTCAAGCTAATGCAAGGGGGACGTTGAGGGAATTTTTCATCACTCTGGGGTTAGTAGGGGCATGGCGTACCCCTTGGATTCACTCTTGCCAACACAGTGGACATTAGCGTACTTATTTTAGCATTTTCACATTTTATGCTAATTTGAGGGTCTAGTCCCCAACATGTGGGTGACATTCCCTATTTTGTCTTGATTTATAATATTTTGGTATTTTATTGTTTTAATTTTAAATTGACATGTAGGATTGGCAAAAAATTTAAATCTTGTGCTAAGATGGATATAAATATCCATTCTAATTTCATTTGTAAAGCACAATACTTGGGATCAAACTATGTTTATTCTCTTTCCTTTGTTATATGGGCTCTCTATGTGATGCACACTTGTTGGAGTATCTTCTCTTGGCTTGAAAAGTGAAAGTGGAATGATTTTTTAGGGCTTCTCTTGCACATGCTTGTTGATGCTTGGATGTGTTACCACCTATATGGTAACTTAATGTTCAAAGATGATTTGAGGTATGCTACAGGTTTTTATAGAGCTCACTTTGCATCTATGCCATTCTTTCAGTACCTTCTGCAAGAGTGAGAGGAATCCGTTGTTGGTTCACGGTTGTCCACAAACTTTATGTTGAAAGTAAGAGCAAAGGTGTTCATGGCATAGTCTAAAGTCTTCATGGAAATAAAATCAATTTTTTGACAAATAGCAGAGGAAGGTGATTGTCTCTATCAATCGTGTGCTCTGCCAGCAAAAAGGATTGAAGATTGCACTCCATGTAGTTGTCCTGCATTGAACGCTAACCCTCCAAGAGTCAGGACTTTGATCCGTAGCTCTACACATGACCGCAGATTGACAAAGATTAAAATTGGCAACAATGCAATCTCTGTTTTGTCAAAATCTCTACATGTCTCAAATTGTGAAATAAAAAATAAAAGCCATGCATAAGCAAATCAAAGCTGTAGATTTACAGCTTGATCATAACGAGGAGAAGATGATCTAGTTTAGGTATGGAGCATGGAAGATCGTTCTATGATGGCTTGGGGTGAGGGTCACAACACTTGGGTCAGTGCTATTGTATTTGATTCATGCTGGACTCCACCTTGTTCGAATGGCACAAAAGAAAGCATCATGTACCGGTTTGGATCAGTTGGGCAGGATACTCAATTACTTCTATGGGACTTGGTGATGCCTGTGCGAAGGTGTGCTCCAGGTGGCTCTCTGACATACAGTACGAGCAATCAATCTTCCTGTGTGGATAATGTTAATTCCGTTGGTCGTCTTCAATCTGCTCCAAGTAGGAGGGATATTCCAAAGTTCTCCCTTGTGGTCGCTCACAGAGTACATGCAGAACCTCTTTCAATCTACTCAGTTTCATAGCCACTCAAAGCATTGACCTTGGAAGTTTATACATTTGATACTTGCTATACATGGAGGCTTCTCGCGAGTAATCGGTGGCATCTTCCATGGCCACATGAAGTTTTTTGCGCACCAACAATGGTGACATCCCAAACGACAGCTGTTGTATTGACGCCCAATGACAATGGTGGACATTTTGGGGTCTATCATTTGAGCTAGCAGATGTGGGCGTGCTTCACCACATTGTTTGTTCTGCTTTTGTTCCTGTAAACAAAGTAATGGGGTTCTTCACGGGCGTTTGATGGCATCTCCGAGCTGGCCCGAGAATCCAGCTTATTACATAAGATTTAAATTCCAGGAATCAACATAAATATTGACATGAGCCATCGATCCCTGCTGTTCAAATCCTACCCACCAACGCATCAATTGGTTGATCGACAGGTGTAGCCCCCAGTTGCAAGACGGATCACACCAAAATTCATTTCTCTAGTTGAAGTTCCGTTCCAATTTAGCCTTTCAAAGCTACAGTTTCTCTAGAGACTGACACAGCGCTTTATACAGGCATATTTCGCATTCCAATTTCTTCCGAGAATCAGGTGATCTTAGTATCACGAAGTAGCTGATTATGAGGAGAAAATTCGCGAAGGTAGTGCTTGAGGTAGGCTTCACGATTTCGTGAAGATTTGTAGCAGTTCACGAGTTAGTGGAAGCTTTACTTAAAAACGTGGATAGTGGGAAAGCCAGCATTTCCATTAGCAGTTCTATCGTCAAAGATGAGTGGATTTATTCCCGAGTGTTGAGATCTCTGTTAGTTGCGTGACAGATTTTATCCTTGGAATCTGGTTATATCTTCTAAAAAACTATAGTGATCAATCAAGGTAATATTTTAAGGGATCGCCAGTGAGCCTGGGAACTTCAGAACGTAACCAGATACGTGGAGCATGGCTAGCATTTTGGCAGCTAAAAAGTATGGATTTTAAATGTAAATTCCCATGATTGGCGCCTTCGGTTGAGTAGGTTTTTTATTCATTTTAAAAAATAAAAGTCCTTTTGGGAGACTCCATAACTAAAGTGTTAGTTACACTTTAGTTTTGTAGGAATTGCGTTAATTAAATAAAGTTTGGTCTAGTAGTCATTTAGAAAAATGTAGATCCAAGATTTACTTTTATTTTATTATTTTATATTTTAGGAGAGCCTTTTTTGGCCTATAAAGAGGATAGCCTCTTTCATTGTACGGGGAAAAAGTTGGGAGTTTCTTTCCCATTGAGCTGAATAGAAAAATCATGTGGGGTTCTTGGATATATATTGAGCATCTCTTTCATGGTTGTGTGCTTTTCATAAGCTATACAGTAAACCTAGCATAGAAGGCTATAATCTAGTCCATTGAGCAAGCATTTGCAGTTGTCAAGTTGTTTGTCGACGTTATGTTTCTAAAGATCTTAGGAGTAATGGACAGTAGTCAGTTACACTTACATTCTCCTTGTCTTTGATTATGGAACGTACAAGTTTAATCTCACTTCTGTGAAACACAAGGCCTCCCTAAGTCCTCTTTTGACTCCATTCTCCCTTCTGATACTGACACTGGTCTTCCCTCAAGGACTGATCCCCCCTTCCTTCCCATCACTCAATGAAAGTTCTTTTTTGTTACAAATGTTTCTCTAAGGTAGCCTCTTTAGATGACCTTGCCCTTCGTTGCACCTGCCTTAGCGATCCTACCTTAGGGAAGCCCCCTAGAGTTGTAGAAGAGCTGACCTGAAGCGAGGAGAGAGGAGTGTGGTGACATTGGCTTCTCTCAAGAGAGTTGTCATCGAGCTGGTGTGCTCACTTTTTGGGCTTCAGCACACACATCAGTTTTGGGCGACAACATTTTGGCGCCGCTGCTGGGGACAAAGTCCAGTTCCTGAAATTTGAAGACTGTGCTTCATTGACATTTGTGGGGGATTACATTGCAGATTCTTCTCCTCACATGGCAACTCCACGAAGGGACAGAGCCCTTGTCCTTTTGCAGATTTAAAGATCCTATTGGGTGTAGAGGCGAGCACACTCATTGGAAGACTTTCAAGCTCACCTTGGCGACTCCACAGTTTGGTATGAGGTATGACTATATACATTTTTCAGATTTAGTACCTCATTATTTGATTTATGGATGATGATACGAAAAAGTCGCATGATATTTGGCACGAAGCTTACAGCCCGCTGGATTTCTCAAAAATCCGTGGATTTCCTAATTAGTGGTACGACCGTGGGAAGGTGAATGACATTCTTCCCAAATTCCATGGAAATGACGGTGTTTCAGCCACCCATCATATAGCCTCTCTCTGCAAACTGATGTATGATTTTAATGTGCATCATGAGGATGATATTATGATCCTTTTTGCTATAACTTTGGAAAGGGATGCAATGATCTGGTTCTATGGCCTTTTGGATGAATCCATAGATTCAGTGGCAAAGTTTTTCGAGAGGTTTCTCCTTTGCTGGCATGATGGAACCGTTGATGAGATTGGGCAGCTTGCTAAAGAATATGATGCCCTCATCCCTAGGGTCCATCCTGAGCTTAAAGAATAGATCCATGAAGAACACTTTGAAGATCAAAGCAAGCAATCTAAAAAACAAATCATTGAAGATCTGATCAAGGAAGCATTACAAGAACCCTTGGTTGAAGACAATTCTGAACAGCCCCCTGACACGGCTGTAATAGAAGGTGTTGAGCTGCCCCAAGTTCCTGAACAAATTCATTCTGAAGATGTGGACTTGCCTCAAGTTCATCATATTGGAGGTAATGCTATTGGTTCTGCAGATCAGCTTGAGCAGTTTGACAATGAAGGGTTGTATGTGAGCCCTATCAACCAATGGATAAAGGCTTCTTGTGCACAGTTTGATTCTTCCTGGTATAATCTCGTTTCCTAACAGTCTGATGTTTCAATTTAGCTTTATTCATGAGCAGATCCTAGGACAAATTTGTATTACGATCTATGTGTCATTGTCATTGTTTCTAACCAAGCACAAGGAAAATCAATTTGGCATAAAAGAAATGCAGGAATGGCTCCATTGGTTGTATCATTATACTTAGCATGGTCTTTTCACATGCTTAAGTTAGGTAGGTAGGTTGAATAACCTCTTGCATGAGCATTTAAATTTTCATTATGTTTTTCTTTATTTTGTAATAAGTGTGTGGATGTGAATTGAGCCATCCCACCACATTTTCTAAGATTGGTCTGATACTCAGAGAGTCTGAGGTTCTCGTGTGCTCTCGAGGAGAGCACACGTCCCCCATGGAGCCAGATGTTACCACCTAAATGGTAACTTAATGTTCAGAGATGATTTGAGGTATGCTACATGTTTTTATAGAGCTCACTTTGCATCTATGCCATTCTTTCAGTACCTTTTGCAAGAGTGAGAGAACTCCGTTGTTGGTTCAAGGTTGTCCACAAATTTTATGCTGAAAGTAAAGAGCAAAGGTGTTCATGGCATAGTCTAGGGTCTTCATGGAAATAAAATTAGTTTTTTGACAGATAGGAGAGGAAGGTGATTGTCTCTGTCAATCGTGTGCTCTGCCAACAGAAAGGATTGAAGATTGCACTCCATGTGGTTGTCCTGCGTTGAACGCTCACCCTCCAGGAGTCAGGACTTTGATCCGTAGCTCTACACAAGACCGCAGATTGACAAAGATTAAAATGGGCAACAATGCAATCTTTGTTTTGTCAAAATCTCTGCACGTCTCAAATTATGAAATAAAAAATAAAAGCCATGCACAAGCAAATCAAAGTTGTAGATTTAAAGTTTAATCATAAGGAGGAGGAGATGATCTAGTTCAGGTATGGAGTATGGAAGATCATGCTATGGTGGCTTGGGGTGAGGGTACTCTTGGGTCAATGCTGTTGTATTTGATTCATGCTAGACTCCACCTTGTTTGGATGGCACAGAAGAAAGCACCATGTACCGGTTTGGATCAGTCGGGCATGATACTCAGTTACTTCTATGGGACTTAGTGATGGATGAAATTGTAGTGCCTGTGCAAAGGTGTGCTCCAGGTGGCTCTCCGACATACAGTGCGAGCAGTCAATCTTCCTGTGTGGATAATGTTAATTTCGTTTGTCTTCTTCAATTTGCTCCAAGTAGGAGGGATGTTCCAAAGCTCTCCCTTGTGGTCACTCACAGAGTACACGCAAAACCTCTTTCAATCTACTCAGTTTTACAGCCACTTAAAGCATCCACCTTGGAAGTTGATACATTTGATACTTGCTATACGTGGAGGCTTCTCGCGAGTAATCGAGGGCATCTTCCATGGCCACATGAAGTTTTTTGTGCACCAACAATGGTGACATCCCAAATGACGGCTGTTGTATTGACGCCCAATGACATTGGTGGACATTTTGGGTCTATCATCTGAGCTAGCAGACGTGAGCGTGCTTCACCACATTGTTTGTTATGTTTTTGTTCATATAAACAAAGTAATGGGGTTCTTCACGGGTGTTTGATGGCATCTCCGAGCTAGCCCAAGAATCGAGGTTATTACATAAGATTTAAATTCCGGGAATCAACATGAATATTGACATGAGTCGTCGATCCATGCTATTCAAATCCTACCCACCAACGCATCAATCGGTTGAATGGCAGGTGTAGCCCCCAGTTGCAAGACGGATCACACCGAAATTCATTTCTACAGTTGAAGTTTCGTTCCAGTTTAGCATTTCAAAGCTACAGTTTCTCTAGAGACTGACACGGCGCTTTATACAGGCATATTTCGCAGTCCAATTTCTTTCGAGAAACAGGTGATCTCAGTATCACAAAGTAGCTGATTATGAGGAGAAAATTCATGAAGGCAACACTTGAGGTAGGCTTCACGATTTCGTGAAGATTTGTAGCAGTTCACAAGTTAGTGGAAGCTTTACTGAAAAAACGTGGATAGTGAGAAAACCAGCATTTCCATTGACAGTTCTATCGTCAAAGATCAGTGGATTTCTTCCCGAGTGTTGAGATCTCTGTTAGTTACATGACAGATTTTGTCCTTGGAAACTAGTTATATCTTCTAAAAAACTAAAGTGATCAATCAAGGTAATATTTTAAGGGATCGCCAGTGAGCCTGGGAACTTTAGAATGTAGCCAGATACATGGAGCATGGCTAGCATTTTGGCAGCTAAAAAGTATGGATTTTAAATGTAAATTCCCATGATTGGCGCCTTGGGTTGAGTAGGTTTTTTATTTGCTTTAAAAAATAAAAGTCCTTTTGGGAGACTCCATAACTAAAGTGTTAGTTACACTTTAGTTTTGTAGGAATTACACTAATTAAATAAAGTTTGGTATAGTAGTCATTTAGAAAAAAGTGGATCCAAGATTTACTTGTATTTTATTATTTTTATTTTAGGAGAGCCCTTTTTGGCCTATAAAGAGGATAGCCTCTTTCATTGTAAGGGTAAAAAGTTGGGAGTTTCTTTCCCATTGAGCTAAATAGAAAAATCATGTGGAGTTCTTGGATATATATTGGGCATCTCTTTCATGGTTGTGTGATTTTCATAAGCTGTAGAGTAAACCTAGCATAGAAGGCTATAATCTAGTCCATTGAGCAAGCATTTGCAGTTGTCAAGTTGTCTGTCGACGTTATGTTTTTAAAGATCTTAGGAGTAATGGACAGTAGTTGTTAGGATTATTAATCCTCCCTTGTCCAATTTGGTCATATGTCTAAATCAGGAGTCATGTCTAAATCGGGAGTCCATCCAGTCTATTTTTAGTCACTAGCACCATTGGGTCCACTTGGCCTAATTGGGGCACATGTTTCAGTTACTAAAGTGTGGGGAACACTAATTGAGGCCTACTGCCACTGATTGCACTTGCATGCATCAGTTTAGGAGCCTCCTAGACCAATCCCTACAATTTAGGAGCCACTGGGAGTGTCGAAACCAACCAAGGTTAGTTCGGTTGAGTTGGTGACTAGTCAAGCTAAGTTAGGAGTCAATTACATTCAGTTCTAGTCCTCTACATTCAATTAGCGCTAGGTTTGCATGGCTGCACTCAGGAGGGGCGCATTTCTCACCTACTACAGTCAGTTAGCCTTAGTCAACACTGAATGTAACACTTGAGTTGTGTTTTAGAACTCCGATGAACTCCAGTTATGGTTTAAACAAGGTCAGTTAACTATTAAGTCCTCCAACAGTGATTTAGACAAGGTCTTAGTTACCTACAGTCAAGTAGAGTCTAATCAATTCGAATTTCCTCATGTGGATTCGAATTGCATGTTGCTATTTAAGCCATTGTACTTCATTGTAATTATTATCTAATTACCTTTTTGATTAATGAAAGCATTCACAGCTGCAAGCCATTTTTGCACTGTTTCATTCTTCAATTGCTGAGTAAATTGTGTGATCTATCTTGTGAGTTGTGTGTTTGTCCACAGATCTATGTGCTCAATTTAATATGATATCAGAGCCTCAGCGAACAAGGCACTTCTCCTCCTCAGATCTCCTACTGGATCATTTTTTGAGCAAAATTGCTCCTTCCAGATCTGCACCAGAAGCAGAAGGTTTACCACTTAATACCCCAAGTTAAGGAATTGTTGATCAAGCTTGCTTGATCAACTATGTTGGGTGTGATGAAAACCTGAAATGTGCAGGTTGTCGACCTTACGATGCCCCTTTTGTGTTTTTGCAGGTACAACTTCGAATGGATTCATCAGTTCCTCTTCTCTCCCTATTCCCAAACTATTCGAAATGGAAGAAGAAGATGATTACATCTCTGATGAGATGAGGTCTCTATGGGGTGTCTATTGGACTAGGTGAAGAGTGTTTTAGTGAGAATGACTGGTTGAATAAATGTGATGCAGCTTTTGGAAGAATAGCACTGGGTCTTTCTCCTAGATTGTGCTACCTCAGTATATCTATTGAAAACCCAAAGGAACTCTGGACAAGATTGGACAGAACCTTTGGAATGATTGATGAGGATCATAATAGCACTTTGGAGAGAATACCCAGCACCATAAGCATTCTTGATCCAAAATTCTCAGCCTCCACTCTCTCTGATGAAGTTGTTCAAAATAAAGAAGAAGTAGAATCTTCTACACGGTCAATTCAAATTGAAGACAGTCTCCATGCAGTGACTCCTTCTCCTGATGCTCCGGAAGTTTATAAGATCTCTGATATCTCATCTCCTCATATGGCTGAAACAGAAGAAGACATTCGAATCTCTGATATTGAAGAAAAATACTGCTGCACTTCCATGCAAACATTCACCGGTGATTTTCCTTTGAATTCTATACAAAATTTACCAGTAATTGTTTCCGAAAGTGAAGAGAAATTTGATTTTTCTCCCTCTAATGTTGCTACTGGTGTGCAAATATGTAATACCTTGGATATTTTGGAAGAAATATCAGATTACCAGAGTGAACCATTCACTCCCCATGATCTAGATCTTCCAGCAAATTCCTGCAGGATTGCATGCACCAAAATTCAGAATTTTGAAGAAGAAGAAAGTTGTGCATCCACCGTCTCGATTAACCATTTATTTGAATCTGATATAACCTTATTGAATCTGATATGATCTTATTTAGATCTAATCTGATATTGCTTGGTTTAATATATCAAATTCATAATCTTTCAGTACTGCTTGTAGCTGTTCTCATCAACGGTGTGAAGAAACAAGTACCGCAAGTCTCCTACAAAAATGCTGCTTGGGATTTGATTCCATTTCACAGTTTTGGATCTGTTTTGAGCCTATTTAGATCTGATTTACTTTCTAATCTAATATTATTTGGTTCATATTTTAAAATCCAAGAGCTTTCAGTCATGCTTGTCGCTGCTCTCACCAATTCCGGTGTGAAAAATCAAGTACCGCACTTTCTCTTCAAAACTGCTGATGGGGATTTGGTGTTAGTTTCC
>LPNX010752950.1:186177-333746 GCA_001517045.1 Pseudotsuga menziesii
TCACATGAGGTTGCTGATATTTTATTATGTGATTCATTAGCTATATCAGACTATGGAGCTCAAGCATTCGCTCTCAACAGTCCCAGTGCTTCTCTACCATTGATCACATGCTCATCTCCTCACAGAACTGGTAAAGAGGAAGATTTTCTACATCTGCCTGGACACTTGCTCCTAGCACTTGGGGCTGTTCTTACCACTCATGGTTTGCTATTCATTGCTGCAACATATCAGTTTCTTGAGTGTTCCTCACATGTTCTGAATCCTCAGGAACCTTTTCTCACTTATCAGTTGACTTCAGTTGCTCTACATGGGTCCAATCTTCATCCGGCAACTGTCTATATTTCTGATTTAGTTGAGCATATCATTCTTCTTCCAAAGAGGAAGATTCCTCCAAACATAATGATGGAGAGGTTCACATGCCAAGCCCCAGGATACCTGTGCACAGAAGAACCAGATTGATCCTGATTCTACCTGCTTAATTAGAGGGGGGGCTTTTTTCCCATGTGGTTTTTTCCCCAGCACCTTATTTTTGAGCAATTACTTTACTTTACTTTATGTAATGGGTGACCTATGGTCTTAGTTACCAGGGCCCACAGATTGTCCAAGTTAGCATTCAGGGGGGGTGTTAGGATTATTAATCCTCCCTTGTCAAATTTGGTCATATGTCTAAATCAGGAGTCATGTCTAAATCGGGAGTCCTTCCAGTCTATTTTTAGTCACTAACACCATTGGGTCCACTTGGCCTAATTAGGGCACATGTTTCAGTTACTAAAGTGTGGGGAACACTAATTGAGGCCTACTGCCACTGATTGCACTTGCATGCATCAGTTTAGGAGCCTCCTAGACCAATCCCTACAATTTAGGAGCCACTGGGAGTGCCGAAACCAACCAAGGTCAGTTCAGTTGAGTTGGTGACTAGTCAAGCTAAGTTAGGAGTCAGTTACATTTAGTTCTAGTCCTCTACATTCAGTTAGCGCTAGGTTTGCATGGCTGCACTCAGGAGGGGTGCATTTCTCACCTACCACAGTCAATCAGCCTTAGTCAACACTGAATGTAACACTTGAGTTGTGTTTTAGAACTCCGATGAACTCCGGTTATGGTTTAGACAAGGTCAGTTAACTATTGAGTCCTCCGACAGTGATTTAGACAAGGTCTTAGTTACCTACAGTCAAGTAGAGTCTAATCAATTCGAATTTCCTCATGTGGATTCGAATTGCATGTGGCTATTTAAGCCATTGTATTTCATTGTAATTATTATCTAATTACCTTTTTTATTAATGAAAGCATTCACAGTTGCAAGCCATTTTTGCACTGTTTCATTCTTCAATTGTTGAGTAAATTGTGTGATCTATCTTGTGAGTTGTGTGTTTGTTCACAGATCTATGTGCTCAATTTAATAGTAGTCAGTTACACTTACATTCTCCTTATCTTTGATTATGGAACATGCTAGTTTAATCTCACTTCTGTGAAACGCAAGGCCTCCCTGAGTCCTCTTTTGACTCCATTCTCCCTTTTGATACAGACACTGGTTTTTCCTTGAGGACTGATCCCCTCTTCCTTCCCATCACTCAATCCAAATTTCTTTATTGTTACAAATGTTTCTCTAAGGTAGCCTCTTCAGATCACCTTGCCCTTCGTTGCACCTGCCTTAGCGATCCTACCTTAGGGAATCCCCCCTGGAGTTGGAGAAGAGCCGACCTAAAGCAAGGAGAGAGGAGTGTGGTGACATTGGCTTCTCTCGAGAGAGTTGTCATCGAGCTGGTGTGCTCACTTTTTGGGCTTTAGAACACGCATGCTAGTTTTGGGCGACAACAGGATGGTTGGAAGAACTCATGCACAAGGGATGATCTATGCTTCATGTTTGTTCATTCTTTGTTAAATGTTGGTAATTCTATCTCTATCTTTAGTTGAATGGTGCTATGCTAATGTATTCTTCTTATCAAGTTAGGGTTTCTTATCAATACTCTGCCAACTTGTATGGTGAAAAAACATCATCTTGAAGGAGTTTTTCTTGTGATTGGGCCTTGGATCTCTAATTTTTCTCTTCTTAGGCTCCTACCATGAACACTTGAGGTTGTTGTAGGAATCCCTAATTAGCAAGCCTAGAGGGACATTTCATGTAGGAACGTTGATCGTAGATCCCTTATGCCCGAGATTGAGATGAAATCATATCCCTTTCTCTTGTCCCTTATCTAAAACTTAACTTTCTTGTTTGTTAGTTAGCTTTCTTGTTTGTTAGTTAGTTTAGTGTCTTTCATTTTGCTATTTATGACAAAAAGCCCTAAAAATCCAAAAATCAAAAAACCCTAAAAGTTCACAAAACCCCAAAACCAAAAAATATCTAACCTTTGAAAAATCCAAACCACCTAAAATATTGGCCCGAAAATCTTGGTCCTAAAATATCGACCCTAAAATCTTGGTCCTAAAATTTCGGGCTCTAAGATTTCGACCCTAAAATTTCAGGATCATAAAATATCAACACCAAAAATTTCGGCGACTTAAAATTTCGGGCCCTAATATTTTTGAGTTTGTGCTAATATACAGTGAGTACAGTTAATGATAACAGTTCCTATGGAGTATGTTATCCACTAATTTTGCAATTAGTGGATTTTTCAGTGAGCCGCCAGAGCATTGAACAAGTACACTTGTTCGTGATCAGAATTCAAAAGTCCGCCAGCCTTTTCCTGGGAGTCTGTTCGGAATTTTTTGTAAATACGTGTTCATACACCCTTGGGGAGATTGTAAAAATTGTCCTAGCATTTAATTTTTTATAAAAGGCTCGGCTTCCCAAACTTGGACATCAAGCCGACTAGCCCAGAGTGTTTTTTCCCTTGGTTATTATTGGCTGTTGAACAAACGACCAATAATTTCCGAGTTTTCACTCGCTCCTCCAAAGCTGGGGTAGTTGTCTTGGTGTTTCGGCCTTGGGAGGTTATTAGAGCCTTCGTGTCAGTATTTTTTTTCATGCTAGGCATTTCGATTGAGTCGTATGAACATGTACTAGGTCCCCCTGGAGTTTTATCTGATTCTGAGAAAAAATAATTTTCTCCATTTTTTAAGCCATTTTTTAATGGTTTAAGTGAAAATTTTCAAAATGTAAAAAAAGAGTGATTCGAAGTCCGTTTTCGGCATGGTTGGGCTCATTTTCAAGCCCGGAGCAGCATCTTCACCCTAGGGGTCACTTTCACCATCATTCGGCCAGCAGAAGCATCCCAAAAGTCATCATTAAATTGATTGGGCACCAGAGTGGCATTTAATTGCTAATTTTGGAGAAAATGCACAGTCAAAAATTAATATTTTAATAGTGGAAGTGACTTTGCATGTGGGTCCAAGTGACTTACGATCCCATTCAAGTTGCATGGCATTAAAACTTTGGTTTAAAATCAAAGTTGGAATTAATTCATGAGAGAATGATGACGTGAGGTGAAGGATCTCACGATTTTGTGGAAGGTGATGAATAGGATGGGGGACCCATTCTCTCCAAATAAGTTATAAACTAAAACCATAGTGGCATATAAAACTTTGGATAGAAGAGATCACGATTTAATATTCATTGAAAGGAGAAATCGTGAGTATGGTGGATGAGGTCACGCAAGCATGGAGTGAAGTGACGAATGGGAATGGGAATGTGTGGTCCCCTATCCACTACACATAACTTAAACCTTGGCATATATTTCAAATGTTTTAAACCATGCTTGCGAATTGTATAAGGCAGCGAATTATTTCATAAAAATGGATCATGTGAAAGTAAGTTTAATACACGCGCTGGCAAGTATGGACCCCTCTTTGAATCCACGTCACTTCAGTTTGCCGATAAGGATTGAGTGGATGGCCAAGTTAGCACTTACTTTATCTCAGTCTTTAACTCCCGCATATCTCAGTCAAGAAGCTCACGCAGATTTGTTTTTGATCACGCGAATGCACTTGGCCGGTTCTGATTTGATAGGTGATTTCTCCAAGAAAGAGTGGAGGGCGCCTTGCCAAGGTGGAAGCCACCTCCCCACTCTCCTTTATCGCAGCTCGAGTCTGTTGAATAGATTCGCACTCCAAACCAAGAATTAACAGGGATTTGATTGGGAAGCCGATATGCTATTGGCTCTTTTCAGTGCCGAGTTGCTAAATCATGGGGATTGTGCCCTCTTTTCATGGAGTTTGGTTGTAGGGTTTTAGCCTTCATATTTTGTATAAGTAGAGGCTCTTTTTAGCTCTACAGGGTGGATGGACTTGCAGAGGACCTCTGCCCGTATGATTGTAATTTCTTATCTATGTTATGAATAAAGTTGAGTCTTTGGAGGACAATTTGATGGTGTAAGAACTTTCATGGTGAATATTTGGCTTATAACCAAGGTGATATCTGTGTAGTTATTTTATTATTCATGCATGCTCTGTTATCTAGCTTAGAAGGTTATAATCTAATCCATAGAGTAGGCATTTGAAGTTTCAATTTGCTTGCTTATGTGTAGCTATACACGATCTAAGAATTGCATATTGTATTCAGTTGTACTCATGCTTTTCGGTTCTTGTTTGGTTTATACATACTAGATCTAATCACTTTCTTGAAGGGTATTTTAGTTTTGCAGATCACCCGGCGTGAAGTAGAGATCGAAGCTCAGTTGCATCTTATCTCTCTTCAAATATAATTTTTCTAATGTTTCTTGTCCCACAGGTTCCCTCCACGCTCAAATTTACTTAAGCTTGGGCTTGAAGTTTTTCTTATCCATCCTCAAACTTAAAAAAGAAAATTCTTGCTTTCCGATTACTTTGGTTTTGTTTGATAACAAGTAGATCTAAGTGTTAAATCTTATCTTTTCTATCTCTTGTTATATAGATCTAAGAGCTTCCTTTGCTAAAAAGTTTATCTCACAAAAGTTTAGATCTAGCTTTGCTTAGTTTTAGTACTTGAAGTAGCATAAAAAACTCTATCTTTGCACAAGTACTAACTGTAAATTTTAGTGTATTTTATTGTCTAATCCACTGTTTTACAGGAAAGTAGCTCGCTGGTTTTTCACTTTTCATGACAGGTTAAGCGGAAGTGCTGGTGAAAATTTGAAGTTTCAAGCTTCAAAAAACACTCCAATTCCCCCTTCTTCATCCCCCTTTCTCCGAATTGCATTGAAGGCTTTTCAAGATCAGAAAGAATCCCAACATCAAAGGCATTGTAAAAATTAATAAAGAGCAAGTGGGATAAAGGCTCCCACACCCCACTTCCCCCATTTGGGGGAAGCCTGTATCGTTCATTTTTCATGTTTGCAATTTGCTTTGTTTTATGCTTGGAGAATAATTGGTTAGAATAGAATAGGAAAGGTTAGTTTCAAATTCTGGAAAAGTTTGTTTTTTGCTTTCATAAAAGTCAAAAGAAAAAAGCTTCTTGTTTTTGTTTAACTTTATTTTAGAGCTTTCTTTCATTTAATATAAATTGCAAAAGTAAAAAAGAACTAAAATCTCTTGAATCTCACCGTCAGGTGGATCAAGAGTGCTCTCTATCTGAGGGTTTGTGGTTATTCTCTAATTCATGCATTTGTGCTCTTTAACTTGTTAATTTAAATCTAAGTCTCTTGAACTTGCCGAAATCCAAGTCAAGAGCACTCTCTGTCAGAGAGCATAATAGTCTTGCATCATCCTTGCATTTAGGCATATAGAATAACTAAGACTCTTGAGCTTTTGTCCTAAGACAAAGTCAAGAGCGCTCTCTGTCGGAAAGTTTAATTGTGTTCTAATAAAATTTGCAACTCACATTTTCCCCTTAATTAATTTACTTCATTGTTATCCCTCACCTAGTATGCTCTGCCTACTTTCATAGTTGGGCTCGTACTCAGAACGGTGAGCGGATTTGATAATCTCTCAAGTAACAACGTAATAAAATTTTACCCCCATAACCAACGCACCGGCATTGCCGAAAGTATTCAAAGTCATTCTTAGTAAAGGCGCCGAAACTCCCCGTTGTCTTAGAGTCTCGGCTAGTTGGTCAATCCGCAGGATACCAGCCTGGGATACTGGACGGGCCGACATGTCTCGAACGGAATAACTTGGAACGCTTTACCAGTTGGTCTTTTGATACCTTTTGATGAGCCATAATAAACAAGACCACTAAAACACTTTAAAATAAACCAAGAACAATCGCAAAACACTTTCACTAGCACTATTTTGAGACTTGTATTTTCAGTATTCCCAATCATCTCAGACATTTGACTCCATAAGGCACTGGTCTGTTTTAAAATCTTATGCATTATTATTGATATGGGCCATTTGTCCTTTGGTTTTTTCAAGTAAGATCTTTATCTGTGAATGCTATCTTATTTCACGAGCTCTCATTATATTGTTTATTTTTAATCTAGTGATAGCAACGTGGATTGCTTTTTGTCTTGTGTTTATTTTTCAATTATAAGAATTGCAATCTTCGTTCATCATAACAAACTCCTAATAAACACCCGTTTGCATCACTTTCGTAAAATTTACTTAAACACATTGAGCCTTAGAAACTCTTTGTTAGGGACCACCCCCCTTGGCTTCGTTAGGAATTAGCCTAAACAGAGGAGCTAGGAGTAGGTGACAGTACCTGGTTCTGTGCTTGCCCCCAAGGTCACACCTCTCCCACTTTCTCAAGTGAGGAGACAGCTTTCGGAAGATTTCTGCTGCTGGTGTGCAATCGGCGGACAACAGAGTACACATTTCAAGTACTACTATATGTTGGTTGTTTACCGTGGGAAAACTTGTGATGTCTCATAATGTTAGAAGGTGTTGATGTATTTATAACTTCGGAAGATATTATGATGTATATTATCATTGTATGTTGTTGTACCCCCATTGGAGATGTGGTTACATCCTTGCAGGATGTCTTAATTGTGTCTAGACCTTGAGGTACAACCTCTGTTGTAAGTCGGGCCAATAGTCCCTAGTGTAACATCATGTTATGTGTATTTGGAGTCTCTCTGGGAGAAATCGGCCCTGTTAGGGAAGACAAGTGGGCCCCAGTATTATGTTTGGTTAGTCACTTGAAAGGTATAAATAGGGAGGCGCTCTCCCTCATTTATACACACCTCACACTCTCAAATTCGCATGTGAGAGAGAGAGAGAGACAAAGGAGGAGAGATAGATAGTTGTTGAATACTTCTTATTACTGGGTTTGATCATCTTACTATTCTGAGGAAGTTTGCGGGGTTTTCTCCTTTATGGTTTCCCCGGTGAAAATCTTTGTCTCGTGTATCTTTTATATCTTATGCATCTTGTTGTACTTGTTATTCTTTCAGATAAAGATCCTAGATAAACTAATAAGATCTAAAGAAAAACTAACATGGTATCAGAGCTTCTCTGAATGAAGGCACTATACAGTAGCGGAAACTAGGGCTTCCTAGTTCAAGGTGTTCTCTCCACAAATCATCAAGAAAAGAGGGCAAAGCTAACTCGCCTCAATAGGGCGCATCTTTTGGTGGAAGCAGTTTCAAAGTTGAAGAAGTTTCATTTTTGACCCTGTCACCGTTGTCAGGAGGAACTAGGGCTTCACGTTTCGGAGGCTTCCCACCTCAGTTTTCAGAAAGTGACCTTGCTGACCAACTCGCCTCAAGGAGGCGCATCTTTCTGTCCAAACAGAATTCCCAAACTCCAAGTTTGGAAAATTAGGGTTTCTCTGACAAACCCTAGGTCAACGAGCTACGGAACCAGGTCAAACACCTCAAATCAATAAGATCTAAATCTTTGCTATTTCCATTTGAGGTTCTCATTTGAAAAGATAACTCACCATACTCAACTTGAGGACAAGCTTTGAGGGGCTAATAACTTCCGAGCATGGAAGTACAGAATATCCCTGATCCTTAAAAAGAATGACTTGGATCAGTTTATCACTAGAGAAGTTCCAGAACCAGAGGGAGACGAGGCTAAGGTTTGTCATAAGAGAAGCATGGCTAACGCCAAGAGAATCATTGCAGATTATATTAAGGATCACCTCATCCCCCAAGTGTCTTCATTCAAGACACCGAAGGAAGTATATGATGCTTTGACAAAGATGTTCGAAGGAAAGAACATCAACCAGAAGATGACTTTGAGGAACCAGTTGAAGAATGTGAAGAAACAGAACTCCGAGACTATACAATCTTACTTCACAAGGGTTGCTCAAATCAAAGAACAACTTGAAGCAATTGAAGAGAATGTCAAAGAAAGAGAAATTGTAATGACTACCTTGAATGGTCTCCCCTAGATCATGGGACTCATTCATTCAAGGGATTTGTGCAAGAAGGAGGCTGATCTCTTTCAGCAAACTCCGAGAAGAATGTGCACAAGAAGAAGCTTGACGCGTGGCAAGAGAAGAGAAGATGGGAGCAACTGAAGATCAAGCTCTCATAGTTCACACCGGGAAGAACTTCAAGAAGAAGGAGAAGAAGGAGAACTTTCATCACAACAAGAAGAAGGACAAGAAACAAAAGAAGACCAAAAGAGATACTTCAAATGTTCGATGTTACACTTGTGATGAAAAGGGACATTTTGCAAGAGATTGTCCCATTAGGAAAAAGCGACACCATGCTCATATTGCCGAAGATGATGAACCAACAAACAAAAGATTCAGATGAGAGAAGGATGATTCAGATAAAGAGTATGTGCTAATCTTAGCACTTATTGGCACTATCTCACACGGAAGCAATGATTGGCTTGTGGATAGTGGAGCCTCTAAACACATGATGGGATACAAGGGATCATTCGTCAATATGTCTGAACATGAGTCACCACACAAGGTGAAACTTGGGGATAATTATCAATACCCCATAAAAGGGTGTGGAGAAGCTTAATATAAGATTGACTCCGAGAAATCCTTAAAGATGAAGAATTTGCTATATGTTCCAGGATTGAAGAAGAATCTTCTCTCCATCTTTGCACTAGATGCAAAGGGAATTAGGGTTGCATTTGTCGATGGCCAAGTTCTGATGTGCTAGAGGAAAGACAATAGAGGATGCAACAGTGATTGGAGAAGAAGATGGATGGTTGTGTTATCACATATATAGTAGTCAGGCTACCATATTCTATTATCAGATTCCAGTACACTTTTTCAGCCAGTTCCCTTACATACGAGATGCTGAGATGAGCATCTATGATGGATCACTATGTGATGATGAACTATAGTACTTTCCCATGCAATGACCGAGTCTCAAGACACTCAGATTTAAAGACTGATGTAAGCATTTAGCCATTTACAGAGCAGTCAGTATTTCCGAGAGTTGTAGCAGCAATTTCTCAGTTGACAGATGTTGGTTCAAATTGGTTATTTACATGTATATGACTCCGCAGATATTATCTTGTGTTGTGATTATTATTGCTTTTATACTCATTCTTGTGACATGTACTAGCATTTAGGGTCTTGATCTGGCGATCATATAAATATGTGGACCTGGTTGTATTGATATTATATATGTATGTCCTTACTTAGACCTAGAAGTTCTTGACCCATACTCATTGGTTTTACCCTCCTTAGGGACAATAGAGGTGATCATTCCCACCATACTTTGGCTTGCTAGTGTTGGTCTCATTGTTCACTATCTCCACCCATCCATTGCTTTCTAGTTATGTTTATAACCAGACCTACTACTTGACTTGTGGCATGGAGGACCTTTCCCCGCTATAGCCTCTTTGTTGGATAAGCTTCCCTGTTTATTTGTGTCTCGGCTCTGAGTTGCCTAGGTTGTGTTGGCTAAACCTAAAACAAATAGCGCTGCCATCAATACAATGTATATGGAAATGAAATGAATATCTTGTGAAAAGTTCATTCATGAAAAGAAGTGTTTTTGAACATACGTGAATGCAAGGCAAGCCTAATGAAATTGGCTTTGAAGTTCAAGCCTAATGCAAGGCAAGCCATATGTGGACCTGGTTGTATTGATATTATATATGTATGTCATTACTTAGACCTAGAAGTTCTTGACCCATACTCATTGGTTTTACCCTCTTTAGGGACAATAGAGGTGATCATTCCCACCATACTTTCGCTTGCTAGTATTGGTCTCATTGTTCACTATCTCCACCCATCCATTGCTTTCCAGTTATGTTTATAACCCGGCCTACTACTTGACTTGTGGCATGGAGGACCTTTCCCCACTATAGCCTCTTTGTTGGATAAGCTTCCCTGTTTATTTGTGTCTCGGCTCTGAGTTGCCTAGGTTGTGTTGGCTAAACCTGAAACAAATAGCGTTGCTATCAATACAATGTATATGGAAATGAAATGAATATCTTGTGAAAAGCCCATTCATGAAAAGAAGTGTTTTTGAACATACTGAATGCAAGGCAAGCCTAATGAAATTAGCTTTGAAGTTTAAATGCAAAATGTGAAATTTAAAACCCATGTAACAAGTGTTTTAAAACACGCATGGAGCATGAAGCCTGAATAAATAAAAATCCATGTAACAAATGCATGGATCAAGGCTATGGAAACTCGAAGGCCCAAAAAGCAATGGTTCTTAAAAGTTATATCTAAAGATTGTTGGCCTCATTTGTATTTGTTTTGGATTGTGAGCATTTGTCAAGGTGAATAAGGACCTCTGAACGTAACTTACCCATTTGTGAGACACTGCCATCACCTATGTTATTGTTTGTCCGACATATGCTAGAGTGAGTATCCACTTTCCATATCCAAAGTGTCATAGTGTCAAGTTGGTAGTCACCCTTTAGCCTAATCTTTTGATTTTTAGCCTTCAACCTTCACTAGCAAATTGATTACAACTATGAAGTGAGTATGGTCTTGAAAGTCTGGTCTGAGTTATAATTAATTAACAAAACTCTATATATTTGGTTGGTAGATTGCCAGTGAAATGATTACTACTTGTTATAATTGTTATTTGAACTATTTGTAGAGTATGTCTTAGCCTCTAACACTTGCAGCAGATTGATGTTAGCCTAGGTCATATTATTGATTATTTGATCATTTACAGACTATTATTTTCTCTGCCTGGGCATATTAGATATTGCACCTGATCATTCAGAGATATGTAGGGTGTATGAGTATGCACCTTAGATGGATTTGGGCTCCTTGAGACCAATGAGATAGCTTATTTTTCAGTTCCGGGCAGTTACAGTGATGATTTGTCTCAGTATACCATTCTGATGCGGTTTTGCCATGCTGAGTGGCATGTTAGAGTAGAAAGGTGATTCGATTGGTTCATCTAGGGCATTGTAAGAGGAGGCGGTGGTCCAGCCACTTGTTTTTACGATTTTACCCCCCTCCCAGAGAGCCTAGTGGGCTCAGTTTGACAACGCAGGCACTCTGGGTGGCAGTTTGGGCAGTGTCACATTTCCTGAGGCAGATTAAAAATGACAAAAATGGCTGCTGAAGAATTCGATTTTGGCTACGGAGGCAAGGAAATGGCATAGGATGATTTTTTATGATGAGTGTGATGTCTTCTAGTCCTTCTCCAGCAATTTCAGAATTTAGATGGACCCACATCCATCTCTCCGGCATATTTTATGATTTTCTGGAGCTTTTGGAGGCTCACGATTTCCTCAAAGAGGCACTATTTTGCATTTAAAATTATATTTTATTTATACTGTGCCATGGGGACACACTAGGGGTGTTAGTTAATACCCCCTAGACACACCATGAGCTTTATTCATTTTTATTGAGTGGGATTCCCTCTCCTAGGGCGATTTGGTCCATTGATATATTATATTATTGTATTGATCCATGTACTTTATGTTGAGCTCATCTCAACCGTTGATTAGAACATTTTGATCTTTTAATATTAGCCATCCATTTGAAAGGTGGTTAGGATTTTGGTATCTCCCATCCCTATTTAAAGGAGAGAGCTTCTCATTGTAAAGGGTCTTTGGCTCTTGAGTCTTGATAATAGAAAAACTATTTTGTGGAAATTCTTGGGTCTCCTTTGCATCTGGTGTTCTTCGATGATGATTGGAAAGTCTATTGCTTCCTAGCATTTGAGTATTTTTGGTGAGATCTATATTTTTCGTGGAAACTTTGTTGTGTCTACAGGAGGGCGACTTCACTTGGGCGTTTTTGTAGGGCTTTCTCAACTCGCTTGTTTGGCATCGCTCGTATCAGGGGGTTATCATTAGTATCATTGTGATCTATGGTTTCATCTTGCTATTTTTCTGTAGCATTTGTCTATTTCTCTTTATGCATAAAATCTGATATGGTTGACGTTTGCTGTGCAGGAGAGAGGGCGCATTGGCTTCCTTGGGAAAAACGATTGGCATAGAGGCTTCATCCAAATCTTCTCAAATTGATCGAGACGACATAGATCATCATCATCTCAATCCATTGGCACCTTCATTTTACTGTCAAAACTTTAAATATAAAAAATCAAAAAAATTTATAGATCAAACCGCTTGATCTTTTAACAAACCATTTATGGGTTTTGTAGATCGGGTCAAACCCTAAGTAGGTCCTCCTATACGTTTTGCTTAGGTGACTCCATTGGGCCCAAATCCCAGGGCACTGATCTCTCAACCCTAGCGCAACCCCTCACTTGGCCAATTTCTCTTGCGTTTTGATCTTATCCCTGAGGCTTGGTACTTTGATACTGTCATACCTTTCGTCAAGTCTATCATTTGGTACTAGATAGCCCCAATCCCATTCTTAACCTCACTGCATTGGTTACGTTTCCCAAGGCAGTGGATATTGTCATCATTTGTTGGTACCTTGATCCTGGATCTAGTAGTAGAACTCATAAGTCACTTGTATTTTGACCTTGGATCAATTTCATACCTTTTTTAACCAACCCATAACTCACCTTGTGACTTCATCCATAGATCTAGGGTTTACTTTACCTTACACCTTACATATTTCAAGTTCCATTGATTTGATCTGGTGTCTTTGTCTGCTCTCTCTTGTCGGGAGTAGATCTAGGTCTCCCCCATTGTTGTCTTGGGCTAAGACAACATCAAGCGAAGATTGCCTCGATTGGAGTGACAACCATCCATTTGGGAGTCAAGGCTATCTTGGTTTCACCTCTTTGGTTTCTCGTCCGTCTACCATCCATCCTGGATCCACCTCATAGGGGGCAACTACAAGTCTAGTGATAACATTTTGGCGCCGTTGACGGGGAAGGTAGAGGCCTACCCTAGTTCAACATTTATCCTTAAACTCTACTCCTGTTCTCTTTGCCAAAATTTTGGCGCCGTTATCGGGGAGGTAGAGGCTTACTTATGGTGTCTGCGAGTAGTACTTCACTCTTATCTTCTGAATCATATCACATCCGAATTAGGTTAAGTAAATGATTTCCCCTTTTTCTAATTCTACATTCACTTGTCTCTCTCTCGCATCATACTTCCCCAACGACATATATTTCGGTGAGTTCATGTATTATCTCACCTGGCGACTCCACTGGCAAACCCATATAGAGACTCCACTGGCGAACCCATATAGAGACTCCATTGGGGAATCTTAAAATTTTCAATAGAAATGAACCCAGACGTTCTGCTTAACTTTTCACAAGTTGTAAATGAATTGTCTAAACGTGCAAATAAGCTTAAAAAGAACAAACGTAATTCACAATTTCAGTATGAGGATGCATATGAATATAATGATAGGTAGGAGCCTAAATGTCAAGATTTCTGCAATACTTGTAATCCTCCTCATCAGTGTAATAAAAGTTTTGTCGTGACTACCCCTGATAAACTTGTAATTCGACATGAACCTAGAGATCAGTCCCAGTCAAATCCTTATAGCCAAGTAACCAGGGCTGTTAAAAAACAAGACAAACAGTCTCCTTTTGACTTTTCTGAAATACCGAGGGCACCTCATCCTATGCCAAACGATTACACTAGGAGGTTGCCCTAGTTTAATGGAAATAAGGATATATCTATTGAAAGTCATTTGGATACTCTCTGGGATTACATGGAAATTAGAGGTGCAGACAATGAAGATGTTTATATGCAAGCCTTAGGAGAATCCTTGCGAGGGGATGTTCAACTATGGTTTGATCATTTAGCACCAAAAACCATCACTAGGTCTGACATGTTCACAGATCTGTTAATAGATAAGTGGGGTAGGAAAACTGATAATTCTTTAGAGTGTAAATCTAGCAATGATTGTGCAGTTGATAATCAGTATATTGACAACTTGCGTTCTCAATTGGATCATTCCTCTCCCGAAATGTTACAAATTATGAGCGTTCCTGCAATCCATAAGAAGGTTATAGAGTACTTTGAGAATAATGTTTCAAAACCTCATGCTGAAACTAAGAGGGATATCAATCAAATCATACAAGATACTCTGTTATTATTACCTGAAGCAATCACAGAGCAAGTCTTGGATTTAATCCATGGAAGGGAACCTAACAATCACCATCAAGAAACATCTATAGTTGAGTCTTCCATTTGTGAGTCCATTATAGAGCCTTTAAAAGAGCAACTCCATAGTCATTGCCTAATTGACGATAATTTGCGCCAATATTCAAGTTATCTGAATTTGGGTTCAGACTTTGATTATGTCTCTGCAGAAGAAGAAAAGGTTGAAATTAATCAAATTTCCGTTGAGGAGCAATCATGTGGTCATATTGTGGTTGAAGACCAAGTTTGTGAGGATGATGAGGAAGTTAGAAATGAACATATTGATATTTTTCCTTATCAAATGAATGATGATGATCATTTATCCTCGGTTGAATGTAATGAACAATCTAAAGAACAACCACATGATGATGATATACTAGTGAGCGAACTTGACCTAGAGCATTCTTTGTCACATCTTTCGAGCTGGAATCTATGTCCAAATAGTCATCAAGAGCCTCCAAGGAATGATTCTTGTAATATTGTTGATATTCCCCATCAGATTTTTGGTCAAGGTGATTTGGTTGAGGAGATTAATCAATAGTGAGTCTAGTTCTTGGGAGGTTAGTGTTAATCTTGCCAATTTCTTTAACAAATGTCCCATATCGCATACAAGATTGGTATTAGCACCTTTAGGTGATGCAAATCAAGTTTTAATTTTTCAATCCACCCTCCCCTCCCAGCTTTTGAAGTCTTTTTGTATGGTGTCATGCGAAATTTTCGGTAGAGAGTGCCAAGTAGTCAATGGTAAAACATTTCATCTCCTTTCATCCTTGGTGCATAATGCTTTCAATTTTGCTAATTTCTTTGATTGGCTGATTGAAAAGCTCTATAAAGACCAATTCCATATTTTCTCATTTTTAAAACAACAAATGGGGTTAATCTCAATTTCTGGTTTATTGATCTCTAATTTGTCCCTATTTTGTTTCACCATTGATCATAAAGTGAGTATGATTGAGTGTGCTAACAAGAAAGATGAGGGAAACAATGATGGCCTAGGAGGGATGAATCATGTATCGTATTCTTTTCTTTCATCAAATTTAAACTTGCATAAATTTTATGATCCTATCGATCTATGGATGGAAGAAGTTTGCAACAATCAATCTCATCCCTGGCATGATTTCATTCCGTATTGTCCAGATCTTTCTGTGAATTTCAAACAACAAGTTAAAATGGTTTCAATTTTCATTTACATTGCTTTTAAACCATCTCTGGCTTGTTGGGTCATTAGCTGTAAAGAAAGCTCAATAGATTCGTTCAGCAAGTGGTTGCATTGGATTTATGATTTTACTTAACACTTGTCTAAACTGATTAGAGTAGGGTAGGTAGGATTGAATAAGCCTCTTTTGGGTAGTAGTTTTTAGCCATTTAGTCTGGCACCTTTTTGTCTTTTCTTGAAGCTACTTTTTGAAGCTCTTAGTGTAGTCCTGAGTTCTACCATTTCCCTGCACAATAAAATCAAACTTTTCTTAAAAGTTATGGTTATAGATTAGATTTATTTTCTGCTTTTCAGTTTCATGCATTTCAGTTTTAGTACTTTATTTTATCTACACATTGTTCTGACGACCGGTCTGTGAGTTTGGTATAGCTCTGGACATTTTGCAGGTAGTTGGTGTCATTTTGGTAGCTGTTGCAGACCTGGAGTGATGGATCAAGGATGCGAGTAGCAGAGCGCGAGGACTAGAGATCCTGAGGTTCTCAAGCGCTCTATTCAACAGAGCACTTGTCCCAGCAGGAGCCAGATGTTATCACATATATAATAGTCAGGCTACCATATTCTATTATCAGATTCCAGTACAATTTTTCAGCCAGTTCCCTTACATATGAGATGTTGAGATGAGCATCTATGATGGATCACTATTTGATGATGGACTATAGTACTTTCCCATGCCATGACTAAGTCTCAGGACACTCAGAATTGAGGACTGATGTAACCATTTAGCCATTTACAAATCAGTCAATATTGCCCAGAGTTGCAGTAGCAGTTTCTCAGTGGACAGATGTTGGTTCAGATTGGTTATTTACATGTATATGACTCAGCATATATTATCTTGTGTTGTGATTATTATTGCTTTTATACTCATTCTTGTGACATGTCTTAGCATTTAGTGTCTTGATCTGGCGATCATATAAATATGTCGACCTGGTTGTATTGATATTATATATGTATGTTCTTACTTAGACCTAGAAGTTCTTGACCCATACTCATTAATCTTACCCTCCTTAGGGAGGATAGAGGTGATCATTCCCACCATACTTTGGCTTGCTAGTGTTGGTCTCATTGTTCACTATCTCCACCCATCCATTGCTTTCCAGTAATGTTTATAACCCGACCTACTACTTGACTTGTGGCATGGAGGACCTTTCCCCACTATAGCCTCTTTGTTGGATAAGCTTCGGTGTTTATTTGTGTCTTGGCTCTGAGTTGCCTAGGTTGTGTTGGCTAAACCTGAAACAAATAGCGCTGCCATCAATACAATGTATATGGAAATGAAATGAATATCTTGTGAAAAGCACATTCATAAAAAGAAGTGTTTTTGACCATACGTGAATGCAAGGCAAGCCTAATGAAATTGGCTTTAAAGTTTAAATGCGAAATGTGAAATGTAAAACCCATGTAACAAGTGTTTTTAAACACACATGGAGCATGAAGCCTGAATAAATAAAAATCCATGTAACAAATGCATAGATCAAGGCTATGGAAACTCGAAGGCCCAAAAACCAATGGTTCTTAAAAGTTATATCTAAAGATTGTTGGCCGCATTTGTCTTTGATTTGGATTGTGAGCATTTGTTAAGGTGAATAAGCACCTCTGAACGTAACTTACCCATTTGTGAGACACTGCAATCACCTGTGTTATTGCTTGTACAGCATATGCTATAATGAATATCCCCTTTCCATATCCAAAGTGTCACAGTGTCAAGTTGGTAGTCACCATTTAGCCTAACCTTTTGATTTTTAGCCTTCACCCTTCACTAGCAAATTGATTACAACTATGAAGTGAGTATGGTCTTGAAACTCTGGTCTGAGTTATAATTAATTAACAGAACTCTATATATTTGGTTGGTAAATCGTCAGTGAAATGATTACTACTTGTTATAATTGTCATTTGAACGATTTGTAGAGCATGTCTTAGCCTCTAACACTTGTAGCAGATTGATGTTAGCCTAGGTCATATTATTGATTATTTGATCATTTACAAACTATTATTTTCTCCGTCTGGGCATATTAGATATTGTACCTGATCATGTAGAGATCTGTAGGGTGTATGAGTATGCACCTTAGATGGATTTGGGCTCCCTGAGTCCAATGAGATAACTTGGTTTCAATTTCGGGCAGTTACAGTGATGATTTGTCTCGGTATACCATTCTGGTGCGGTTTTGCCATGTTGAGCGACCTGTCAAAGCAGAAAGGTGATTCAATTAGTTCACCTAGGGCGTTGTATGAGGAGGGGGTGGTCCAGTCACTTGATTTTACCATTTTACCCTCCTCCCAGAGAGCCTGGTGGACTCAGTTTGACAACGCAGGCACTCTGAATGGCAGTTTGGGCAATGTCACATTTCCCGAGGCAGATTAAAAATGACAAAAATGGCTACTGAAGAATTCAATTTAGGCTACGGAGGCAAGGAAATGGCATGGGATGATTTTTGATGATGAGTGTGATGTCTTCCAGTCCTTCTCCAGCAGTTTCAACATTTAGATGGACCCACATCCATCTCTCCGGCATATTTTATGATTTTCTGGAGCTTTTGGAGGCTCATGATTTCCTCAAAGAAGCACTATTTTGCTTAAAATTATTTTTGATTTATATTGTGCCATGGAGACACACTAGGGGTGTTAGTTAATACCCCCTAGACCCACCATGAGCTTTATTCACTTTTATTGAGTGGGATCCCCTCTCCTAGGGCGATTTGGTCCATTGATATATTATATTATTGTATTGATCCATGTACTTTATGTTGAGCTCATCTCAACCATTGATTATAACATTTTGATCTTTTAATCTTAGCCATCCATTTGAAAGGTGGTTAGGATTTTGGTATCTCTCATTCCTATTTAAAGGAGAGAGCTTCTCATTGTAAAGGGTCTTTGGCTCTTGAATCTTGATAGTAGAAAAACTATTTTGTGGAAATTCTTGGGTCTCCTTTGCATCTGGTGTTCTTCAATGGTGACTAGAAAGTCTATTGCTTCCTAGCATTTGAGTATTTGCGGTGAGATCTATATTTTTCGTGGAAACTTTGTTGTATCTGCAGGAGGGCGACTTCACTTGGTCGTTTTTGTAAGGCTTCCTCAACTCGCTTGTTTGGCATCGCTCGTATCAGGGGGTTATCATTAGTATCATTGTGATCTATGGTTTCATCTTGCTATTTTTCTATAGCATTTATCTATTTCTCTTGATGCATCAAATCTGATATGGTTGACGTTTGTTATGCAGGAGAGAGGGCGCATTGGCTTCCTTAGGCAAAACGATTGCCATAGAGGCTTCATCCAAATCTTCTCAAATTGATCGGGACGACATAGATCATCATCATCAAGGCATCCACAAGGTTATTCAAGTAAGATCCACAAGTTAGTTCTTCTTTTCTTGATCTCAATCCATTGGCACCTTCACTTTATTGTCAAAACCCTAAATATAAAAAATCAAAAAAATTTATAGATCAAACCGCTCAATCTTTTGCAAACCATTTCTAAGTTTTGTAGATAGGGTCAAACCCTAAGTGGGTCCTCCTAGACGTTTTGCTTATGCGACTCCATTGGGCCCAAATCCCAAGGCACTGATCTCTCAACCCTAGCACAACCCCTCACTTGGCCAATTTCTCTTGTGTTTTGATATTGAGGCTTGGGTACTTTGATACTGTCATACCTTTCATCAAGTCTATCCTTTGGTACTAGATAGCCCCAATCCTGTTCTTAACCTCCCTGTATTGGTTACGTTTCCTAAGGTAGTGGATATTGTCATCATTTGTTGGTACCTTGATTCTAGATCTAGTAGTAGAACTCATAAGTCACTTGTATTTCGACCTTGGATCAATTTCATACCTTTTTGAACCAACCCAAAACTCACCTTGTGACTTCATCCATAAATCTAGGGTTTACTTTACCTTACACCTTACGTATTTCAAGTTCCATTGATTTGATCTGGTGTCTTGGTCTGATCTTGTCGGGAGTAGATCTGGGTCTCCCCCATTGTTGTCTTGGGCTAAGACAACATCAAGCGGAAATTGCCTCGATTGGTGTCACAACCATCCATTTGGGAGTCGAGGCTATCTTAGTTTCACCTCTTTGGTTGCCCATCCCTCCTGGATCCACCTCATAGGGGCAACTACAAGTCTAGTGATAACAAGTTGTACAAGCTAAAGGGACAGCTTGAACAAGCACTGGTTCATGAGTCAATTGAAAGAAGCGAACTGTGGCACAAAAGGATTGCACATGTGCACTACAGAGCACTACCGATGGCAAGCAAAGTAGCCTCAGGATTGCCAGAGATCTAGGCAAAGCATGAAGGCATTTGCAAAGGATGTGCACAAGGAAAGAATGTGAAGAAGACATTTCCCAGCAATGAGAGTAAGGCCAAAGGAATACTGGAGATAGTACACTCGGATGTATGTGGACCCGTGTCTTCTAGCTCATTAAGTGGGTATGTGTACTATGTTTCCTTTATAGATGATTTCTCACATAAGACTTGGATATATTTCTTGAAAGGGAAAAGTGAAGTTTTCAGTAAGTTCAAGGAATATAAATCCTTGGTCGAGAACCGGACTGATAGGAAGATCAAGATTCTACGGTCAGATAATGATGGAGAATTCACATCGGCAGAATTCAAGGAATTTTGCATAGAGTCCGAGATTAAGAGGGAGTTGAGCACTCCATACAATCCTCAACAGAATGGGGTTGCAGAGTGAAAGAACCGAACCATCATGGAAGCAACAAGAGCAATGTTGCATGACCAGGATCTTCCTATTCACCTTTGGGCGGCGGCAACAAGAACAGCTGTGTATGTACAGAACCATACTCCTCATCGAGTACTTGACAATAAGACTCCTGAAAAGGCTTTCTCAGGAGAGAAACCAAAAGTCAGCCATCTGAGAATATTTGGTTGCCCAGTGTATATACATATTCCAAAGGAAAAAAGGACCAAACTCGATCCTTCTGGGAGGAAGGGTATATTCGTAGGATACAGTGATACATCAAAGGCCTACCGAATATGCTTCCCAAGATTCAAGAAGATTGACATCAGTAAATATGTAACCTTTGATGAAGACTCGGCATACTTCAGTTCCAGGAGGACATCTATTCAAGAGGTCGATTGTAATGTTCCGTTTTTATAAAAAGGGAATAACTGAGGACTAATAGCACTAGGAGCAGAAAGGTACATCAATTCAATATTATTAAGTCATCAGTGTAGTAAGAAGGCCATAAGAGTTCATATCATAAAGCATGCGGAGCATGCATGCCTTATTTTAGTGTTAAAGTCAACATGAAATTAGAATTGCATGCATGCAAAAGTGAAGCGTAAACCCTAAAGTGACATGCAAACCCTAAAAGTACATGTTATTCTATTTAAGAAGGGTTATTGGACCAAAGAGGATACCTATTATTATTGTTGATTGATTTTGGAGTTTCGAGCAGCAGCACAGCGTGCAGCCGCGGCAGTTGGGGTTGGAGACGGTGTCTTCAGCTAGCGAGGGTTCGGCAGTGAGATATCTACCCTAGTCTCTTATTGGGATAGATCATCTTGGTTTATCCATTGCATCCATCATATACTACAGTATTCGGGGATCCAACACATTTCAAAGGGTTATTAGTAGATCCACGTTTTGCAGCCGAAAGTAGCAGGGAAAACACAGAAGGATTCATTAGGAGCACAAAACCCAGTCTTTCCTTTGCATGTCAGCTTCCTCTCTCTCAGCAGGCCTATCCTACGGTATGCAGTGATTATCAGCCATCAGTTTGCTCACCTGGAGCAGCTATCAGCCAAACAGATCAGTTGGGGGTGTGAGCAACAGAACTGCTAATCAATTCGCTAGGGCACTTAGAGGCATCCAAACCTCCGCATATGCCAAGCCATCTCTCCGGCATCAGCAGACAGACAAGCTCAGAAAGTTTCAGCCCGAACAGACCTCTCCTCCTACAAAAACGTCACCTTCGGTCTGGAGGGTTTTTACGGTACTGCAAGGCAGTAACACTGAAGGAAAAGAGCATTATTAGACCACCCATCCGGATCCTTATGCATGTAGCTAATCTGGAGTCATTATTGGCCAGAATATCAGTGGTTAGCGTTAATTTCTCTCTGCAAAACCCTAACCCTAATTTAGCTATATTTTAGGGTATTTTTGCATGCATAGTTATTTTGCAAATTTGTATGAGATTGAGTGTGTGAGTCAGCACTATCAGAGAACATTAGAGAATATCAGTATTTGGGATATTACAGTGGTATCAAAGCCTGTTCCTAGCCAACTGTGGGCATGCAAAAGTGTAAATGAATTTAGAAAACCCATACAACATTACTTACCGGAGACAAAGGTTTAGAAACAGTGATAGAAGAGAAGAGGAGTTAGAGGACATAGAGTTAGGGGACAGAGAGTATCAGTTCGTAAAGGACAAAGAAACAATGGCCAATGATCATAAAACAGCTTTCAACAGTCTCATATCAGCCATAAAAGAACTCACTACTGGGCAAAAAGAAATGATGAGTACCTTCAGGCAAATGACAGAGAAAAATGGGCCCACCCCACCCCACACAATCCCTTATTTCCCAATAGTGATATGGTATCCACCAGTAGTAGTGGGGAGCACTTACATACCAACATGCAGAGCCATCCCCATATATACAACAAGCCTTCCCGACCTACCATGCCTCAATTCTTAGATAGTCCAGCTGTACTGCCTCTAGCACAAGTAGAACCAGAAGAATCCATGAGTGCCTATCTGAGAGAGTATAGAGCTTTAGGAGATGACTTCCAATCAGCCATGACCGTCACTGATTTCTGCCGCTTTAAAAGTAAGAACAAACCTAAAGCTTACAATAGGCCATTCACCCAGAACTATGAGTTACAGCGCACCATATGGAAACTGACTATCCCTACCTTTGAGGGTACCCAAGGTGGCCCAGCCCGGAATTGGGTGCAGAAGTTGGATACATACTTCCAGCTCAACCCCATGATTGAGACAGATACCATTAAATTGGCTACTTTTCATTTGGATGGAGAAACCCATGAGTGGTGATACCACGGGTTAGTGACACTAGGTCACAATACCATCACATCGTACCCAGATTGTACACAGAGGCTCATTGAGCGGTTTGATCGAAAGGACCTTGAGGTACACTTTAGAGAGTTGGCACAACTCAAGCAGACATTTAGTGCAAATGCATTTATTTCAGAGTTTCAGACAATAGCAATACATGATGAGGATGTGCATGAGGAGATAGCATTAGAGCAATCTTGTGAGTCTAGCGACACAAGCACATTCGCTAGTCAGATTGTGGACAAGCCGTGTGATGAGTTGGAGTTGGTACACTCTTCATCACCTACAACAGGGGTTGAGACAGTTATGACAAGCGAAATACATGAGGTACAAGGCAATGAGCACAACAGTCGAGACAGTGAGCAGTCACACATGGAGGTTAGGGAGAGTTTATACAGTCATGAGATAGAGCTTCCAGATGATAGTCACCGAAAGAAGATTAAACGTGTTAAAGAAAGCATTCTAGCAATGAAAGAGAGGACCAAGATACTTCGGAACACCATATTACAGCAAGATGTTGAGCTTACAGCTCTTCGAGTTGTATGTGCCGAGTCAGCGGTCAGGCTTTCTAGTATTGAAGAGCAGTTGGATTACTTGATGGGGCAGCAAAAGAAACATACTATTGCATTTCAAAACAGTCTTCTTCAGGAGTACATAGACAAGGCTTGCGGTAGCTTGAGTCCACATTTGCATAATGGTGGATGGATTTTATAGGTTGGCCAGGATCGAGAAATTGGGCAGCAGTATATGAGCATTCCAGTTGAAATCAGAAGGGCAGAATGTCAGCTTGGTAAGATTATTCCTTGTGATGGTGCTTATGGACGAGGTCCTTTTCAGGGGTTGGATTGGAGAGAGATTAAGAGTTGGTGTCCTATTGAGTGGGCGATTCTTGAGAAAACATTCCTAGCCAAGGGTATAGTCTCACAAGAGTTTTCAGATAATTGGGATGAAATATGCACAAGTTTGCATTGGGATCCAGGTGGGAGACCTTATGAGGGGTGGATACAGTGTTTACTGATGGTGTTACTTGGGAGTCTACAGGATGCTCCTTGTGTCGATACTACGCAGGGTAGCGGTGGATGCATTTTGACCTCTGCAATTCTCAAATTGATTTGGGACCCTGGAATTACAGTGACTAACAGTTTAGTGATTGCTAGAGGATGCTTTCAGGAGGTCTCTGGTGATGGTACCATACAGTGCTGTGTTTTGAGCAGAGGGTGCTACAAATCTCCTAGGATAATTTGGGACCCTAGGATCATCCCTGGATTCAGTTGGTTCAGTTGATTGATTGTGGATTTGCGTTGGCATTGCTTGAGGACAAGCAATCTTTGGCAAGGGAGGACTGTAATGTTCCGTTTTTATAAAAAGGGAATAACTGAGGACTAATAGCACTAGGAGCAGAAAGGTACATCAATTCAATATTATTAAGTCATCAGTGTAGTAAGAAGGCCATAAGAGTTCATATCATAAAGCATGCAGAGCATGCATGCCTTATTTTAGTGTTAAAGTCAACATGAAATTAGAATTGCATGCATGCAAAAGTGAAGTGTAAACCCTAAAAGTGACATGCAAACCCTAAAAGTACATGTTATTCTATTTAAGAAGGGTTATTGGACCAAAGAGGATACCTCTTATTATTGTTGATTGATTTTGGAGTTTCGAGCAGTAGCACAGCATGCAGCCGCAACAGTTGGGGTTGGAGACAGTGTCTTCAGCTAGCGAGGGTTCGGTAGTGAGATATCTACCCTAGTCTCTTATTGGGATAGATCATCCAGGTTTATCCATTGCATCCATCGTATACTACAGTATTCGGGGATCCAACACATTCCGAAGGGTTATTAGCAGATCCATGTTTTGCAGCCGAAGGTAGCAGGGAAAACACAGAAGGATTCGTTGGGAGCACAAAACCCAGTCTTTCCTTCGCATGTCAGCTTCCTCTTTCTCAGCAGGCCTATCCTACGGTATGCAGTGATTATCAGCCATCAGTTTGCTCACCTGGAGCAGCTATCAACCAAACAGATCAGTTAGGGGCGTGAGCAACAGAACTGCTAATCAATTCGTTAGGGCACTTAGAGGCATCCAAACCTCCGCATGTGCCAGGCCATCTCTCTGGCATCAGCAGACGAACAAGCTCAGAAAGTTTCAGCCTGAACAGACCTCTCCTCCTACAAAAACGTCACCTTCCATCTGGGGGGTTTTTATGGTACTGCAGGGTGGTAACACCGAAGGAAAAGAGCATTATTAGACCACCCATCCGGATCCTTATGCATGCAGTGATCTCTAGAGTCATTATTAGCCAGAATATCAATGGTAAGTGTTAATTTCTCTCTGCAAAACCCTAACCCTAATTCAGCTATATTTTAGGGCATTTTTGCATGCACAGTTATTTTGCAAATTTGTATGAGATTGAGTGTGCGAGTCAGCACTATCAGAGAACATTAGAGAATATCAGTATTTGAGATATTACATCGAGGAACCTGAAGAGACGAGAGTCCGAGATATGGAAATTGGAGAAGCAACTCCAGAAAACCATGAAGATCATGACATGACGGAACCACAAGAACCGGTAGAGACAATCCTCGAGAAGGACTCCCACAAGAGGAAACCAACATGGGAATGGGAGCTCATAAGAGAAGCTGAAAGGTATGGCGCTCCAGAAGGAATACATAGAGAGAGAAAGAGGGCAAAGCCCTACAATAGCTATGTGGCCCAGTTGTGTGACATCATTAACAAAGAACCTTCCACCTATGAAGAGGCTACAGAAAATAAAGAATGGAAGGATGCTATGATCGACGAATATCAGTCGATCATGAAAAATGATGTCTCGGAGATAGTTCTGAGACCGGAGAAGAAGTCTATCGTGACTTCAAATTGGATCTACAAGATCAAGCATGCTGCAGATGGCAACATCGAGAAATACAAGGCAAGGTTCATAGCACGAGGCTTCTCACAAAAAGACAGCATAGACTACAAAGAGACATTTGCACCCGTGGCAACGTACACTTCCATTAGGACCATAGTTGCATTGGCAGCAGTTATGAAATGGAAAATACACCAGATGGAGGTCAAGATAGATTCTTGAATGGTGTAGTCGAGGAGGAAGTGTACGTGGAACAACCACTGGGATTCGAGACACATGATAGGAAGACCCATTTGTGCAAATTGAAGAAGGCCTTGTATGGATTGAAACAAGCACCGAGTACATGGTACGACAAGATGGATAGCTTCCTGATGAGCTTGGGCTTTACCAAGAGTAAAGCGGTTCCAACCTCTACTTCAAGGTGGAAGACGGAAGACCAGTGATACTCCTGCTATATGTCGATGACTTATTTCTAACAGGTGATGAGGAACTCATTAAAGATGCAAGGAGGAGACTTGCTACAAAGTTCGAGATGCAAGACCTAGGTATGATGCACTACTTCTTAAGCATGGAGGTGTGGCAGAGTGCAGATGGGATTTTCCTTGGTAAAGGAAAGTATGTAGTGGAGATTCTGAAGAGATTCAGAATGTTGGACTGCAAGGCGATAGCCACACCTATGGCATCTAACTTAAAGCTTCTAAGTGATGCCTCATCTAAGTCGGTTGATGCCACTATGTATCATCAAATCATTGGATCATTAATGTATCTGACGAATACGAGACCAAACATATGCTTTGCGGTGAACACCCTAAGCCAGTTCCTAACGGATCCAAGACATGTTTACCTGATAGCTACAAAGCATGTTTTGAGGTACCTAAAAGGTACAGTGGGTTATGGGCTCAAATATGATGCGAATCAGAAGATTAACCTACACGATTATGTTGATTCAGATTGGGCAGGTAGCGCCACTGACAGGAAGAGCACCTCAGGTTGTTGCTTCAGTTTGGGATCTGGCATGATCTCCTGGTTCAACAGGAAGCAATCATGTGTGGCATTGAGTACAGTCGAGGCAGAGTATGTTGTCGCTTGCTCAGCTAATTGAGAGGGGGTGTGGCTGCGAAAGCTACTGTCTGATTTGTTTGATCTCTAGTTGGATGTGACTTGTATCTTCTGCAGCAATCATAGTTGCGTGAAGCTATCAGAAAACCCTATGTTCCATGACAAGTCGAAGCACATCGAGATCAAGTTCCACTATATCAAGGATATGGTGCAGAGAGGAGCAGTGAAGCTCCAGTACATGGCAACGGAGGAACAGATAGCCAATGTGTTGACCAAGCTTCTAGCCAGAGTGAAGTTCGAGTACTTCAGAGAGAGACTTGGTGTGATCCAGATCGAGACCCCTCGAAAGAGAGAGTGATGTGTTCTAGCATAGCTAGAAAGACAGGTTGTCTGAGTGTAACATCCTGGCGAAGAAGATAGGTTGCTCAGACGTAATCAATCCTATAGGTTATCCTTGGATAAGTCCCGGCGAAGCTCACAGGTTATCCTTGGATGTAATCAGTCCCGATGTGTTTCTATGCTAAAAATAGTTGATGCATAATATCTCACATGGGAAATGACATAGGTCGTACGGACGAAGAAAAATCCTAGTGAAGCGGGATGCTCAGACGTAATCAACCCTATACGTTGTCCTCGGATGTAATCAGTCCTGGCGAAGCTCGCAAGTTATCCTTGGACATAATCAGTCCTGTGACAGGTTATTCGGGTGTAAAAAGAGCCCTGGCATGGTATGCAGGTTACTCGAACATAATAAGTCATGTGGGTTGTCCGAGTGTAAAAAGAGCCCTGGCGTGGTATGCAGGTTACTCGAATGTAATACGCCTCGAAGGTTGTCTGAACGTAAAAGATCATGGACGCACGTAAAAGATCCTGGACGCAGGTTGTTCAAATGTAATAAGTCCTTGAGGTTGACCAGGAATGTAAAAGGTCCTGATGTAGCAGGTTGTTTGGTCGTAATCAGTCCTTACATATATATCTATATATGTGTTCCCATGTTAAGATGATAGGGTCACAAAGCACGAGAGGTGCACCTAGGCGGTTCTTCCTTTACTGGTAGAACGCTGGTTGACCGTGCAGAGACGTAATGCACTGAGTGTGCTCCTAGGCGATTCTCGCATAGTAGAAGCTGCAGGTTGTCTTAATGACATGAAAATATCCTGGCTTACTCCTATGGTGAAAGAACGCAGGTGGTCTGCATCTAAAGCTTTGTTCTTGGTTTTGTTCTGTGCAGGACAAAAGAGATGATTTGGATATGACGAGATGAAGGTAGGAGACGCATGTTAATGTCATGGTAATGTAAAGAAGGTCATGAACCATTCCTACGAGATGGCTTGCTCGAGATGTGATGAAGACCTAGATGAGGACTAGGCCTACACCTAGTCAAGAGAGGGCTGGCTCTATAGAAACTTCCGATGACAGATAGTACCATTTGATGATTGATAAGAAGATGATGATAGCAGCAGCTATGATGATGACTCTATGACTCTGTGATGAAGACTTGACCAGATGTGTTGATGACTGTAGAAGAGAGAGAATACCTTCCTAGTTAAGAGGGAGTGTTGATGTATTTGTAACTTCGGAAGATATTCTCATGTATATTATCATTGTATGTTGTTGTACCCCCATTGGAGGTGTTTACCTCCTTGCGGGATGTCTTAATTGTGTCTAGACGTTGAGGTACAACCTCCATTGTAAGTCGGGGCAATAGTCCCCAGTGTAACATCATGTAATGTGTAATTGGAGTCTCTCTGGGAGAAGTCGGCCCTGTTAGAAAAGACAAGTGGGCCCCAGTCTTGTGTTTGGTTAGTCACTTAAAAGGTATAAATAGGGAGGCACTCTCCCTCATTTATACACACCTCACACTCTCAAGTTCGCATGAGAGAGAGAGAGAGACAAAGGAGGAGAGATAGATAGTTGTTGAATACTTCTTATTACTGGGTTTGATCATCTTACTATTCTGAGGAAGTTTGCGGGGTTTTCTCCTTTATGATTTCCCCGGGGAAAATATTTGTGTCTCATGTATCTTTTATATGTTATGCATCTTGTTGTACTTGTTATTTTTTCAGATAAAGATACTAGATAAACTAATCAGATCTAAAGAAAAACTAACAGAAGGTTGATGTTGTGTTGTTATCTACTACTAATATACCTACTATTGACGTTGATATTTATGCCACATCTAACACTAACCTCCTATTGTCAATCATATGATGACATGTGATACACGTTTACCAATTACAAGCGCTAATTTGATAAGAAAAGTGACTGTTGGTTACTACTTGCCGATGGTTATTAATGCCAATGCTAATGACATGAATACTGAACTGTTTTGCATCTATCATAAGTTCATGATCACTGCTACCTTGATATAGTTGGATGTGCATGTTAATAATTTTGAAGTTGATTTGCTATAGTGTCGTGAACTTATGCATACTAAACTTTCTATAGCCTGCCACTCAATTTGACTCCATCTCAAGGCACTGATCTTAAAATAATAAGGAAGAATACTTTTGTTGTCTTGAAGAGTATCTGCAGGCAATCATTACAGAGCTCTCCCCTTGGATGTACAACTCCCGAAGAAGTTGAGGAGCCAGACCAAGGTGACATTGGGTCTGACTTTCCTCCTATATGCTTGCCAAATCTAGCCCTGCTAGTTCATTCGGTAACACACATGAAAGTGGGCCACTTTGGTCAAGGAGGAGAGGTGAGGGCTTGTGATAACCACAAATGAATAAGGGCAGTTAGCTTTATTATTTCTTAAAATTGCAAGGTGACTCAAAAATGGCCACAATATGAATAGTTCAGATTACGTTATTATTTTAATTTTTAACATTATAGGATAGCCTAAGACAGCCCAGCTTTTGTATAAATGAGACAAACCAAGTCCCAGAAGCATATCACTGATTTGTTTTTGCATCAGGCGTCTTGGAGGTTAATAAACAATGTGATTTTCATCTTCATATACGTTTGCTTCTTCATTGAGGACCCTTGTTCTCTTATGCTACATTTATAATCTCGTGCTAGATTGATAAAGATCTCTCTCATACTTAACACGCACAGTTTTTATTTTTCCTAAATATTCCTATGCTCTTTAGCCCTACCAGGTAAATTTGGACCTCAAAATAATAAAACAAAAAGTATGTTCCTGAATAGCCCTTTTCCAAAGGCCTTCTGGGAACCAAGGTCATTTCTAGTCAAGAATGCGTATTTCACCTAATTAGCAATAATCCACACCTTCGGTTAGATTCTACTAATCTATATCTTCCGTTAGCATAAGACAAATTTGGAAGAATGGCTTCAATGTTAGCAAGCTGGTACCATAGGTCCATAGTACAGCAATCTTCGAATTGATAAAGGGAGATCCTAAGTATCCCGCTAACCAGGATGACCAGAGTTCAAATCATATGGAGAATTGATTAGGTGCCAATGAGGCTCCTAGCTCAAACAAGACTAAAACAAGACCCATAAATTTTAGGTACCCACATTCTCACCACGACTTAGAAGGCCTGCACAAGCTGCGTATGAAAATATAACCATGCAATAGAAACGAGATGGAAGATGAACAACCCCTGCTTTGGGAAACCTTGTTTACAAAATCATATTCTCAAACAAGAAATAACCACGAAGGACCTTTTGGACACTTATTAGCCACTTGAAAACCCAGTAAATTAGGAATGATAAGAACAGAGCCATTAGACTATAAAATACAAAGGAGAAGAGAGAAAATTTACTAGTCATAAAAGATTCCAAAAAAGTTATTCCAAGACAGGAGTATCCACTGTTACAGAAGTATCAACTGTTGTTTCACACATACAAGTCCATACAACATGTCCCACATAGAAAAAGAAGAAAGCTGAAGAAGCAAGCACACTCACCCAAAAACCAAACAACCTTTATGTTACTAAGAGACACCACTGGCGTGTCTCTACCCCACTGACATAAAAATCATGCTATATTGTGATACAATTACAAATCTACTACCAAGGTCCATCAAAGAACACACATAAAGGAAGGTACCCACCCCAAAAATTCAAGAGAGCCGTGATATTAAACAATGAAAACAAATATATTTCTTTCATTTTATTCAAAGCAGGAAGTGGGCTTGGCCAATACTGAAGGATTAAATGCTTATTTATATTTCCTTGGTAAGACGTGTATGGTATTTGAATCCATTGAAATGTATGTTATACAGCATGCAACGTCCATACCTGATCATATGGAATAGCAGTTGCAGAGAGGTCACCAAGCGAAACGCCGCCTCCAATCCAACCCCTGGTCACCACAAAGAGGCCGACTGCTCCAGAAACTGAAGCCAAAGCAATTCGTCTATTGACTTGTTTATCAGGAACAATCACAGCCGCATCAGTACTTTTAACTTCGGGTTTTTCATCTTCGTCGTTGCTTTTACCTTCGTCTTTGAGTTGACATCTCAAATTTCGGAACCTAATTGCAGTCTTGGATAACTGTACCTGCGAATTGCTTCGGCGCTGTAACGGATACATTAAATGGAATGGACTCATCCCAAGGCATGCCATTGTGTGGGTATTGAAGTTTTCTGTGCATATGGATTGTATCATGTGATGGTCATTAGAATTTGATATCCTCACGAATTGGGTTTATACTTTGATTTATATTTACAGAATCAGTGTTTAAAATTAATTGTGTGGCTTCACAAAATGAACAAGCAGACAATTATCCTCTCCTTTCTAAGTGATCACACTCTACATGCTACTTGTTATAGAGAACGGAAGGCATTCAATAATTGTAGCTCCAAGTTCTGACTTATTATACACAAGTCACATTGTCACAATCTATTAAGTGGTTAGGATAAGAGATACGTAACTCCAAGTTCTAACCTATTAATATAGACAAAGTATTGTAGTTTAAGAAAACATCAAACTCTTTATCAGTACACAAAAAATAATATTTTTAAACTTTTTAAAAACATTCTATCCATCTTTCTAGCATTTATAAGGCTTCTAAACTATAAGGAAAGTTTTGTCCTTGTGATTAAGAAGAGTTAGATATTATTAAGTATAGTGTTATTTTTGTGATTAATGTAAATTTGATTCTAATTAAGATGTTTGATCATTTATTTAATATGAATAAATAAATTGATTAGTAAAGAGTTTATTAATTAGTATTAGAATGACACATTTATAAGCATGAGAATGTTATACATATGTGTGTGTGTAATACCTCATTTTGATCATTGGTGTATACATTTGTTTGATGTGTAAATATTGTGTATATGCGATGTATGATTCCTATCATGGAGCTCAAGGCCAAGGCCTCACTAGTGAATGCCTAAGATTATAGAGGCATGTATTATTTATTTTGTAAACCATGTGCAATGTAAAGGCATGTAAATATTTGCAATGTAAATAAAAGTCTAAGGTTGGCTATTGAGGCAACAACAAAACAATGGGGCTATGTGTTATCCACTAGGGAGAGGTGAGGGGGTGCAAGAGAGTCAACCCTCTATTGCCAAGTATCATCTTGAGAACCTATGTAGATGTCCTTGCCACTCTTAATTTTGTTGTAAGGAGGTAGTTGAGAGATCAGCTCCTCTGCTTAATGGAGCATGGGGTTGAGTTCAGAATTGGTATGGTCATGTATGAGTCGAATTGATGGACACAACAGTCAACTACCTCATGGAAATGTGTTTCCATGGACCTTGAACCCCGTGTGGTATAGCCACAACCCAATATGGGGTAGGAAGTGTGCAATTGTGCAGGGAGCAGAGGTTTTCTTTATCACATCATGCATCCATGTGATCCCATGCCCTATGGAGCTCTGGAGGGAAGGGGCACTCGAGGGACTATGTAGCAGAGAAGAGGACCTTGCTTGAACTACGTGTGGTAGGAATGTGGGTGTCAAGGCTAGATGAAGTCAATGGAGAAGCATGTAACTATGTGGTTAAGCTCGATGGTTTATTAGTCATAGTCTTTATTTCTCTGTTGGATTGATAAACCAGTTATGTGTTGGCTTATCCTAAGAGTGTGTATCCAAGGTTGTGAGTGAGCTTGAGTATAGTCCTTCCTAGTGGATAACATAGCCCATCTTGGGGGTGGTATCTCAACTAAAATAATGTAGGTTGGACAGAGGCATATGGTTGGGTGGAACATTGACGTTATATAGCCAGTTGCTTAGACGATTTCAGTCGAAAAGATAAGTGTTATGTTGTTTATGAATGCTCTGAATTTCTATATGATGGATGAATATTTATTCATGTTTGAATTGAATGAAATGGCAACTTGAATTATTCAATAGAATGCATGTTCATAGTATGGAAATGAGTATATTGTTGTGCATGATTTTATTGTTGTTATACATTTGATGGGTAGAATAGTTTAGGCATGGATTACACTTGTAGTTCAATTGCATTTTCCACCGTGAATGTTTAATTTACATATGCACAAATATTGCAGCAAGAAGATGGTATTTGCACCTTAGTCGTGTGCTTGAATCGGCTAAGTGTTAGTTTCCAAATCGAAAGAATTATGCAAAGTTTCCATGGTCAAATTAGCATGTCCAAAGCCTAAGGTCGTAAAGGAAATTTGTTTGTGTTGAACAAAAGGTTGTCTACTAACATGCCGAGTATCGATGTGTCAACGTCAGAATTGACATAAAAAGTTGGGAAAGTGTTGTTGATCAAGTGTTGATGTCAAAGTGCTGACACCGGGATACCTGCGACAGAAGTCGAGGATCGAACCTATGTAGGGGCGCAGTGGTGGTGTTCCAACTCCCAACCTTCGAAACGATGAGTAGTAGTGATATCAGCATCGAAGAAGTCTTGGAAGGTTAATGTCTAGCAGTGTCAACTTCTGAGGTCCAATGTACAGACGTCGGGGTAGGCTTCGCAGACGTGTTCGCCAACGATCAGTTTGTGGTCCCAACTTTCGACTCTTGATGTTAGAAACATTGGAGTCGAGAAGTCGAGGTTGTTTTGTGGGAAGTCGTTCTGCAGTGCCAACTTCTGACTCCTAATGTACAGAAGACAGTAGTCAAAGCCAGGAAGTTAAGGATGGTTCGTTAAGAACCAATTGAGCATTTTGATTTTGTATTCCTGATGTCGGAATGGTCGGGAAGGATTGGAAATGTTGAAAAGGTGAAGAAAAGTCGGCAAGTCGGAATTTAGTCAGCGGAAGAGGAAATTAGCATTCGGGATTGTTTGTAAGGTTGATTAAGGATCCATTTAACCAATCTTAACAAATAACTAAGCAAGCTAGTTTATGGATGTCTACATTTTCGCATTATTGGCATCGGTTTGGAAAAATTTGGAAGCTTGATTCATGTAATGTCTCCTCCGACAATCAGTCTGATCAAGGGGGACATGACAAAATAATATCGGGGCAAGAAAACTCGCCAGAATGGCATTGGAATGGGTTCCACGTCATCTCAAAAGGCCACCGAGATGACCGAGGACGTGACAAAGTGGTATCAAAGTGAAGGTTGCAACACTGGGGTTGTTTGGGATAGAATCTACATTGCATGTAGAAAATTTAGAGCAAATGGTTGCAACGTTAGGATTGTTTGAGTCGAATATGTATTGGTAGGAAGAGAACCAGAGATGCATAGAAAGTGCATATGACTTTAATTTGACAAAATTGTCAATAGTGGTAGTTTCTATAAATGCATGAACGGGGCAAAAGAACCAGGGAATTGAGAACCCTGTAAATTAATCCATGAGACTGATTTAATTAAAGAATGATAATTGTGTGTCATTTCATGTCTTACCAATATGTCTAATAAATATCTCTATAATGCAGAGTGTTTGTTGTTGACAGTCTTTGAACAATCGTAGTGGAGGGCATCCAACAAAAGGGGAAAAGGTTTTCAAAAGCAAATGGTGACCATGAATGATGCCCAAGACCCCTATGAGCATGATGAGGATGTCCTTGGAGAAAATATGCAAGAGGAAAATGTTGAGACAGAGTCCAATGGGAGAAGAGAGGATATCACTCCCCATAACTTAGTGGAAATGATGAGAAGTTCCAATGAGAGTTTGATAAAATCTCAGGAATAGAAAAAGCATATTAACGTTACCATTTTGCATAGCCTCACTAATATTCAACATAAAGATAACCTTGTATCTAATCCAAGTAATGTTGGTCAAATAAATGCAAATAGTCGCTCTAGAATTCACGCTAGGAAAAGAATGTTGAGTCCAATAAATGGTTCTACGAGCAAAGCACGTAAGGCATCCTTATCAAGATCTTCTTCTAGCAGGTCGTGCTATTATCGTGGTTCTCACAGTACTCCAAAGCATACTTCCTGTAGATTTGACAAAAGAAGAAATTCTATAAGAATTTTGCAAGGAGAAGTTAGAAATATAAAGCCTCCCACATTTGAAAAAGAAAACAAGACAAGTCAGGAAGCAGAGGCATGGCTTCTTAGAATGAAGAAATATCTATGGATTCATGATTACTCAGAAAATGAAAGGACAAAATCGTTATTTACAACCTCATTGGAGGACTTCAATTTGGTGGGATTACCTCATGAAAGGAAAAATGATTAAGGAAAGTAAGATCAATTGGGAACGATTCCAAAGGAATTTCAAGGAAAAATACCTATCTGTCAGGTATTACGATAACAATAGGAAAGAGTTCCATGAACTGAAATTGGGACAGAATTCAATGGAAGAGAATGCCCATCAATTTTTGGAATTGTTGAGGTTTGTAGGTTACATTAAAAATGCAAGAGTAAAGATTCAAAGTTTCCCTAGAGTCTTCCCCAAAGTTATAAATAAAGGATCAAGTTTGTTAATCTACCCAATATTGATGAAGCCATTAGAATGACAATGCATTGTTATGAGTAGAGCAAAGGAAAATCAAAAGTTACCCTAGCATGTAAACGAAATCCAAATAGAAGAGTAAACGAACTGGTGATGGAGTGCCCCATTGAGTTGAATGGGCTCCACGCAAAAGTAAATTTGAATATCCTACCATTAGGGTCTTACGATGCTCTTATTGGTATGGATTGGTTAGAAAGGAATAGGGTAAAGGTACATTGCTATGAAAAGGTCCTTGAATGCATTGATGAAGAGGGAAGTCCAAGATTGGTGAAAGGGATCCCAAAGTAAGTTTCAATCAGGCATATTTCAGCTCTGTGGTTAAGGAATTTGTGCAAGAAGGACTACATGCATCCCATGTATCATAGTTATTAGAAGACAAAGGTCCAAGGGTATAGGATTATCAATTGTTGCAAGAGTTTAAGGATGTGTTTCTCGATGAAGTATTGGTATTACCACTAAAAATGGAAATCGATTTTACAATAAACCGTGTTTTTGGGGTAGCATCAGTTTCCAAATATCCTTCTAGGATAAGCACGCGAGAATTGGTAGAGTTGAAAATGCATCTACATGAATTAATGGACAAAAATTATATCAGACCAAGAGTATCTCCATGGGGATCATCGGTGTTATTTATCAATACGGAAGATGGAAATTTAAGGTTGTGTATCGATTACAGGCAACTAAATAAAGTGACATGCAAGAATGGGCGCCCATTCCCCAAAATTGATGATTTGATTGATCAAATGAAGGGATCCAAAGTGTTTTCCAAGATTGACTTGAGATCCGACTATCATCAAGTGAGGATAAAAGAAGAAGGCATTCACAAGACAAATTTTTGGGCGAGATATGGCCATTATGAGTTCATAGTGGTGCCATTTGGTCTCACCAATGCACCCGCCACATCCATGTGTCTCATGAATATTGATTTCAACAAGTATTTGGATAAGTTAGTGATAGTGTTCTTGGATGACATTCTTGTTTACTCCAAGAGTGAAGAAGACATGAGGAACAATTGAGAATGGTGTTGCGGGTTCTTAGAGAGCACAAATTGTACGCCAAGCTGAGAAAGTGTAACTTCTATCAAAGAAGGGTATAATACTTAGATCACATTATTTCAAAGGAAGGAATTGCAATCGATCCAGAAAAGATTGAAGCCATAATGAATTAGCCTACTATGAAGAATGTCACAGAAGTCATATATTTTATGGGTCTTCCAGGATACTATAGAAGATTCATTGAGGAATTTTCCAATGTTGCTCACCCCATTACATCACTAGAGAGAAATAATGTCAAATTTGTATGGTATGAAAAATGCAAAGAAATCTTTCATGAGTTTTCTTACTAGTGCTCATGTTCTAAAGATTGTAGATCCCATAAGGATTTCCTAGTAAGTACAAACACTTACATCGAAGGTATCAGAGGCGTGTTGATGTAGGAAGGTTTTGTGATTTGCTATGAGTCACAAAAAATTAAAAGAGCACGAAATAAATTATGCAAAACATGATTTGGAATTGGAAGCCATAGTGCACGCTCTCAAGGTGTGACATCATTATTTATTAGGAAGAAGATTTGAGCTCAAAATAGATCACATGAGCTTAAAATATTTACTTGATCGACCAAGATTAAATGCTAGCCAAGCTAGGTGGTTGGAATTTCTATCTGAGTTTGATTTCAAAATCAAGCATGTGAAATGGAAACAAAGTAAGGTTGCAGACACCCTTAGTAATAAATTTCATGCAGCAGCCTTAAGTATGCACAAATCAAATTTGAGGACAAGAGTTCTTGAAGCTCAAAATAAAGTTGAAGATTATCTTCAAGTAAAAGAAAATTTGTAATAGGGGAAATCATATGACAAATGTGAAGGCTATCAGCTTAAAGAAGATGATCTTCTTGTGTATAAATGAAGGCTATACATCCCAAATTGTGAAAAGGTTGAGAAAGATAATAATGGATGAAATTCACCAAATGCCATAATCTAGACACCTAGGATATGAAAGACAATAATAACATCAAGAAAGCAGTACTTTTTGGTGTGGAATGAAGAAGGATATAACAAAGTATATCTCTGGGTGTCAAATGTGTCAACAGGTCAAGCCAGTGCATCAACATCCTGCAGGACTGTTAAGGCCTTTTCCAATTCTAGAATGGAAGTGGGAAGTAATTTCTATGGATTTTATAAAAAAAATTCTAATGATAGTTAATAAGCATGATTCAATCATAGTTTTGGTGGACAAACTATCAAAGGCAACCCATTTTATTACAGTCAATTCCACTCATAAAGTAAGTGACATAACAAGTGTATTCATAAAGGAGGTATTCAAATTGCATGGGCTACCCAAAGCAATAATCTCATATCTAGATGCAACGTTCACATCTAATTTTTGGAGAGGTTTTTTTAGGAGTAGGGGACTCAGTTGAATTTTAATACAACATATCATCCTCAAAAAAATAGCCAAACTGAGAGGGTGAATTAGTTTCTTGAGGATATGTTAAGGATGTATGTAATGGACAAGTCATCCAAGTGGGAGTATTACCTACACTTGGTAGAATTTGCATACAATAATGGCCTTCAAGCAACACTGGGAATGAGCCCATTTGAGGCGTTGTATGGTAAAGGGTGTGGGACTCTAGTGAGTTGGGATAGTTCAGTAAGAAATATAGTGCTTGGGCTATAAATGCTCAAGGAGATGGAACAACAAATTGTCAGGATCGGGCAAAATTTAAAGGCAGCACAGGACATGCAGAAAATTTATGCAAATTTAAAAAGAGTGCACAAGGAATTTAAAGTTGGGGATCATGTTTACTTCAGAGTAAATCCAAAGAAAAGTTCCCTAAAGTTGTGGAGTTGTTCCAAGTTGGAACCAAGATATTGCAGGCCATTTGAAGTCCTTTATCGGATAGGACCAGTTGCATATATGATTGCATTACCTGTTAACATGAGAGTCCATATTGTTTTTCATGTTTCTTTGCTTAAGAAGTATGCACATGATCCTAATCATGTAATTAACTAGAATGTGATTCAAGTGGAACCCGAGGGAGAGTTCCAAGTGGAGCCACATCTTCAACAAGAAGATGGCATTGCTCCAGAACCAATCCATCAGACAAGTAAAGGTGCAGTGGAAACACCTTGGACCAAATGAGGCTACTTGGGAGCTAGAGGATGCCATGAGGGAGGCATACCCATTTTTGTTCGATTTTGAGAACACTAAGGATGGTTTTGTTTTTAGGGGGAGGGGATTGTAATACCCCCATTTTGACCCCTAGTGTATATATTGGATTGATGTGTAAATATTGTGTATATGTGATGTATGATTCCTAGCATGGAGATCAAGGTTAGGCCTTGCTAGTGAATGACTAAGATTATAGAGGCAGGTATTATGTATTTTGTAGATCATGTGATAGTAAGCCATGTGAAATGTAAAAGCATGTAAATATTTGTAATGTAAATAAAAAGTCTAAGGTTGGATATAGAGGCAACACCAAAACAATGGGGTTGTGTGTTATCCACTAGGGATAGGTGAGGGGGTGTGGTAGAGTCAACACTCTATTTCCAAGTGTCGTCTTGAGAATCTATGTAGACATCCTTAGCACTCTTAATTCTTTTGTAAGGAGGTAGCTGAGAGATCATCTCTTGTTTTTAATGGAGCATGGGGTTGAGTTCTTAATTGGAATGGCCGGGTATGGGATGAATTGATGGATGCAACAGTTAAGTACCTCATGGAAATGTGTTTACATGGATCTTAAACCCCGTGTGGTAGAGTTGCAACCCAATATGGAGTAAGAAGTGTGCAATTGTGCAGGGACTAGAGTGTGATGTGTTTTCCTTCATCTTGAACCCATGTGGAAGAATCGTCGTTATATTGGTCATGTGTGTTGTATACCCAACAACAACTATGGTAGAATTGGCATCCTGAGTAAAGTCGAGTCTTTGAGCATTGAAAATGTCAAGAATCTGTGTGGATTGTGAAAACAGGTGAAGGCAAGAGATATCTATCAGTTTATCATATTGGACCTTCTATACCAACCCTAAGGAGCTTTAAAGGGAAGGGGTGCTCGAGGGACTGTGTATTAGAGAATGGTACCTTCCTTGAGCCAGGTGTGGTAGGCATGTGGGTGCAAAGGTTGGTTGAAGCTAATGGGGAAGCTTATAGCTATGTGGTTGAGCTTATTGGTTTAGAAGTCATAGTATTGATTTCTCTATGGGATTGATAAACCCAATTGTGTGTTAGCTTATCCTGAGTGTGTGTATCAATTGTTGTGAGTAGGCCTGAGTATAGTCCTTCCTACTAGATAACATATCCCAGCTTGGGTCTGGTATCTCAATTGAAATAATATAGGTTGGACAGAGACCTACGCTTGGGTGGAATGTTGACCTCACATAACTAGTTGCTTGAATGATTTCAGATAAAAAGATAAGTGTTCTATTGCTTATGAATGCTCAAAATTTCTATGCGATGGATGAATGTTCATTCATGTTGGAATTGAATGAAATGGTAGATTGATTTATTCAATAGAATGCATATTCATGGTATGGAAATGAGTTTATTGTTGTGCATGATTTTATATTTTGTATGTCTGTGATGGGTAGACAGGCATGGATTGCACTTGTAGTTCAATTGCATTTTCCATTGTGAGTGTTTAATTTACATATGCATAATGTTAAGTTTTTAATGGTTATACGAAATCTCATAACATTTAGCATTATAACATCATAAACATATGCAAAAGGATCACTGAAAGATAGACAAGTATAACCACACAAAGAACACAAAGATTTATCCTAGGAAACCCTCAAGGGGAAGAAAACCTAGCAAAACTTCCTTTGTATAAGATGTATCAAAAGTACAAGATAAGACCCCACACATGTGTACCTCCTTCCAACAGATCTCTCTCTCTCTCTCTCTCTCTCTCTCTCTCTCTCTCTCTCCCCCCTATGCGTTCCACAAGTGAGTGTGTATATATGTTCAAATGAGGAGCGCCTCACCTCTATTTTTATTCTTTCGTTCACTTGACATTTCACTCCAACAAGTCGGCCGCACTAAAGTTGACTGGGCCAAATTCTCTAGGAGGACTCTAACAACTCAATATTATATTAATTAGGGTGCTAATGACCCGACTTACAACGGAGGTGTTTTCCTCATGACTCTTAGTAATTATCCCGATAGGAACATCGGGGTATAATGAAATACAAATGATTCTCCCGATAGGGACATCGGGGATAATAAGTAAATACACTTCGAAGTTACAATAATTAAACACTCCCCCTTAACGAGAAGGGTATTCTACAACAACATCAACAACAACAACATGAGAAGGAGAGAGAACATCTTCAACAACATCAGGGTGATACATCTATACGTCATAGGAATTTTTCCACAATCAGTAACTTGGAACAATTACTCTTCATCTTCTGCATCACATCATCACTTGATCCGTTTGCAGCAACGCTTCGATCTTTCGATCCTTCGTAGCAGCACTTCAATCTTCTCAATCCTTTGCAGTGGAACTTCGATCTTCTCGATCAACAACATCATCATCAACATTTTAGTCTTTTTCAATCAGCAACATCATCATCAAAAAATACTTTGACCTTTCGATCATCATCAACAATTATTTGAGCAGCATCATCATCACACTTTGATCTTTCGATCAACAACATCATCATCACCATCATACTCTAATCTTTCGATCAGTAACATCATCATCATCATCATACTTTGATCTTTTGATCAGTAACATCATCATCATCATCATACTCTGATGTTGTGATCAGTAACATCATCATCGACAACCTGCAATCCACAATACGAAGACGAATGTCTTTAGATCACTTTTGGAATTAATTCCAGGGATGATACAATCCTACCACATTCTCGATGACTGAAGTCATCGGATACAATTACAGGATAATCACTCCCTATCACTTTAGAACTTAGTCCAAGCATGATGCAATCCTACCACATTCTCGACAACCAAAGTCACCAGATACAATTACGGGATAATCACTCCCTATCACTTTAGGACTAAGTCCAAGGATGATCCAAACCTACCACATTCATGGGGACCGAAGCCTCCAGATACATTCTAAACAAAAGTTTATGGATGATGCAATCCCACCACATTCACGGGGACTGAAATCACCGGATCACTTTAGAACGAATGTTCAGGGATGATACAATCCTTCTTCTTTCTCGGAGACATAAGTCTATGGATCACTTTAGGACAGATGTCCAGGGATGATATACTCCCACTACAACATCACTGCTCCCCCTTTAGAGGAAGGTCTTTCTGAACAACACCAAGCTTGTCTCGAAAGTATTCGAACTTTACTCAAGACAGAGGCTTCATCAACACATCAACAACTTGTTCATTGGCACTCACATACTAGAGCTTTATGGCTCCCTTCTGCATCATATCTTGAATCTAGAAATATCGGATTTCTATGTGCTTTGACCTATCGTGGAACACTGGGTTCTATGCCATCTTTATACAACTTTGGTTATCACATAGAATCACGGTAGTATCCAACTCCAGGTTGGATAAACCTGTCATCAGCTTCTGAATCCATATGGCTTCACAACTAGCAGAGCAAGCTGCTATATATTTTGCTTCAGTCGTGCTAAGAGAAACACTGGATTATTTCTTGCTAAACCATGAAATCATAGTAGACCCCAGACTATAACATCCACCTAATGTACTTCTTTTATTTGAGACACTTCCAGCCCAATCTACATCTGTATAGCCATACAATTTGTAATCATGGTTTCCTTCATAGTATAGACCAAAGTCTATAGTCCCTTTCAGATATCTCATCACATGCTTTGCAGCTACCAAGTGAACACGTCTAGGTTGAACTAGATACTGATTCATGGTGTTCACAACAAAACAAATGTCTGGTTTGGTATTTATTAGGTACATCAACGACCCAATAATCTGTCTGTATTGAGTCACATCCACCAATTCTAATGATTCATCAACCAACAACTTCAGGTTGGTATCCATGGGTGTGGCCATGGCTTTACATTCCAACAAATCGAATCTTTTCAATATTTCCACTGCATACTTTCCTTGGTTGAGAAAGATTCCTTATGAGTTCTGCCATACCTCCAGACCCAGGAAATAATGCATTAACCCAAGGTCTTTCATCTCAAATTCTTCAGCGATCTTCTTCTTGCATTCTACAATCTGTTTCTCATTCCTTGTCAGAAATAGGTCATCCACATACAGTAATAGTATGACAGGTTCATCTTCTATAACCTTGTAGGAAAGGTTAGGATCAGCGTTACTCTTGGTAAAGTCCAAGCTTGTCAGGAAACTATCTATCCTTCCATACCAAGCTCTAGTAGCTTGCTTCAGACCATACAGGGCCTTCTTCAACTTGCATACATGAGTCCTTCTATATTCAACTTAAAATCCTTGTGGTTGTTCTATGTATACTTCTTCTTTAATCACACCATTCAGGAAGGTTATCTTTACATCCGTCTAGTGTAAGTTCCACTTCATCATGGATGCAAGTGCCATGATGGATCTAATCAAAGTATACCTTGCTACTGGTGCAAATGTATCTTCATAATCAATTCCCTCTTTCCGAGAGAAACCTGTAGCCACAAATCTTGCTTTGTACTTCTCTATACTTCCGTCAGCTGCATGTTTTATCTTGTACATCCATTTGGAGGATACTACACGCTTTCCTTCTGGTTTGGGAACTACATCCCAGACATCATTCTTCATAATAGATTGGTATTCTTTCGTTATTGCTTCTACCCATTCTTTCTTCTGTACAGCTTCTTCGTAGTTTGTAGGTTCTTGATCGACAAGATCGCACATAGTTGGAAAATTTCTTGGGATTCTTTCTTATCCTTGTGAAGGATACTACGAACTTCCCTTCAGGTTTCGATACTGCAACCTAGACATCATTCTTCTTGAACTGGTGCACTCCTTCCCTTTCTTCTTGGCTATTTCTTCATAGCTAGAAGGTTCTGCATCAATGATGTCGCTCAACAGTGTCACATAACTGCACCATGTCTGAGACCTCTTTCTTTCTTGGAAAGTATCGTCATATTATTATTTATCTTGTATTATTTCTTGAACTGTCATCACTTGTTCTTTAGAACAAGTCTCATCCTTCTTTTCTTGTAGGCGATTGTACGCGATCTTTCCTACAAGCCAAATGCATTAGTTGTATGGTTAGAAACATTTCATAAGGCATATTCATAATGAAAAATTATTATGCATAAAGATATAATAATCATGCAACTATTTTAGCCAATACAACATTCATCCATATCTCATGGGAACTTTCTAGATGCTTTCCATCTCTACCATGACATCATTGAGATTGTGCACTAATCCAATATGTCAGCAAAGAGGTTTCATTCTAGATAAGTAGCAATGGAGAGTTGTATAGCACCATGAGCTACTTACCCATCACATCCATATTAGTATTATACTATCATTAATGCGAACATTCTATCACACATAACATATCAACTGAATATAAACAAATGCATAACAAAACAATATCATGAAATGACAATTGAATACTTATCTTTTATTTGTTTTGTGGGTAGACTCCTTCTTGATCCTTCTGCTTCATCATCTTCTTCATTCATGACATCGTCATTCATTATCCAAATGCTAATATGGATAAGAGGTTCTTCAAGAATTGAGTTCTTCATATTCCTCATCGCTTGAGGGATCTTCTTTGAATCGTGAGCGCTTGATCTTCAGTTGCTCCCATCTTCTCTTCTCTTATTATGAGTCGAGTTTCTTCTTGTGTGCACTCTTCCCAGAGTTTGTTGAAGGTAATCACTTCCATCTGGCACACATTCCTTGAATGAATGAATCCCATGATCATGGGAGGCCATTCAAGGTGGTTATCACAATTTCTGCATTCTCTACTTCTTCATCCATTGCTCCAAGTTGTTCTTTGATTTGAGAGACCCTTGTAAAGTATGACTATATGGTCTCTGCATTCTGGATATTTACATTCTTCAACTGGTTTCTCAAAGTCATCTTCTAATTTATGTTCTTCCCTTAAAATATCTTGTTCAAGGAATCAAACATCTCTTTAGGTGTCTTTAGAGAAGACACTTGTAGTATAAGGTGATCCTTGATTGAATCAGCAATGATATTCTTGGCCTTGACCAAGTTCTTCTTGTGTAAGGCTTTAGCCTCATCTCCCTCTGGAACTGGAACCTCTCCACTTATGTAGGTGTCCAATTCATTTTCTTCAAGAACCAAGAAATCCTATGCTTCCATGCTCAAATTTTTTTAGCTTCACCAAGCTTATCATCAAGCTAGTGTGCTAGGTCATTTTGAAATGAGAATCTCAAAAGATTAGATCTTACTGTTTTAAGGTGTTCATCCTGGTTTCAAATCTGGCTGATCTATGGTTTTTCAGAGAAACCCTAATTTTCAAAACTTGGAATCTTTCATATCTTATTGGATAGAAAGATGTTCCTCTTGAAGGCGAGCTGAGCAGCATATTCATTTTCCCAAAACTGTGATCAGAATTGCAAAATATCTGATGCCCTAGTTTTCTTCAATTTCTTTTGCAGAAATGTCTGATATGGTTTCTATGGTATCTCCGAAATTACTGCTCCCCTATGTCTAAAATATCGTATTGAGTAGCCTCGTCAGTCCTCTTTCCAACACTGTAGGTTTGAGCAGAATTGGTTTCACCAATCGGGACTTATGCACATTTTCCCAAGGTGACTTATTTCAAGACTGTTCAGAAGAGAGAACTTGTACAGACTTCCATGTGTCACTATTTCACCTTTGGGTCTGCAATATTTACCACAAAAAGCAAAGACCGTGCCCTTTTTGTAACATCTTGCAAAATTTCATTTGGACCTTCGTAGCTTGAGATATAACAATTTTCCCTAGGTCACCTATTTAAGGCTGAATCCTGGGAGAGGCTGGAACCCTAACTTGGAGGAATGATATCTCCCATAATATATCGAATATGAGGCTGAAAATTTTACACATGGTACATAAGGAATTTATCTTTGGCCTGTGAAAGTTTTGGCTCTTAAGCCTTCTCCAATCTCGAGATATATCAAATCTACCAAAACTACTAGCTTTAGTATTTTAGGGTTTTCAAGCATGAAATCGTAATCGTCAATAGCTGTAGTTGTACCACTGTTTTAGTTGCACAATGACTTCTTTTAGGGTGCCTCTGATACCATGTTAAGTTTTTAATAGTTATCTCAGATCTTATAACATTTAACATCAGAACAGCATAACCATAAGCCAAAAGATCACTGAAAGATAGACAAGCACAACCACACAAAAGAACACCAAGATTTATCTTGGGAAACCCTCATGGGGAAGAAAACCCAGCAAAACCTTCCTTTGTATAATATGTATAAAAGACAAACCCGAAACCAGGTGTTCTCCTCCTTCTATTCTATCTCTTTCTCTCTCTATCCTATGCGCTCCACGAGTGAGTGTGTATATATGTTCAAATGAGGAGCGCCTCACCTCTATTTATATTCTTTTGTTCACTTGACATTTCACTCCAACAAGTCGGCCCCACTAAAATTGACTGGGCCGACTTCTCTAGGAGGACTCTAACAAATTAATATTATATTAATTAGGATTCTAATGACCCGACTTACAACGGAGGGGTTTTCCTCATGACTCTTAGTAACTCTCCTGATAGGAACATCGGGTTATAATGAAATACAAATGATTCTTCCGATAGGGACATCAGGGATAATAAGTAAATACACTTCAAAGTTACAATAATTCAACATTATACACAAGTGAGTGTGTGTTCAAATGAGGAACACAACTCCTCTATTTATACTCTTTTTGTCACTTGAATTTTAACCTAACAAGTCAGCCCCACTTAACTAACTGGGCCGACTTCACTTAGGAAGACTCAATACAATATTATATTATATTCATTAGGGTACTATTGACCTGACTTACAATGGAGGCTTTACCTCATGACTCTATGATGACCAAATACAATAGTAACATCCTGACGGAGGAATAATAATATCTCCCTTGGGGTACATCAGTAAAATACATTTAGAATATCCTTTGAAGTTACAATATTCAACACTCCCCCTTAATGAGAAGGGTATTGTACTGACAACATCATCATCAACTATAGGAGTAACGAGAGATAGAGCATCTACAAAATCATCAAGTTGATACATCTATACATCATAGGAAGTTTTCAACAATCATTAGTAAATGGAACAGTTACTCTTCAATGTCTTCAGTACTGGAACACCATCTTTTACAACACTATGTCTTTATCTTCTGCAACACTCAATCACTTGATCCTTTGCGGTGACACTTCTATCTTCTTGATCCTTTGTAGCAACACTTTAATATTCTTGATCCTTTGCAGCAGCACTTTGATCTTCTAGATCCTTTGTAGCAGCACTTCAATGTAATGTCCTCTTCTGCTTAGGCATTGAGAACCGACTCGTTAACCTATGTGATTCATGTAGGTTCGAGTGGGTACTGACAATCAAGGAATCAGGCAAAGACTAATGCCATATATAGAATATCTAGGGCATCAATATTATATCACCATCAGGTCGAAGAGGGCCACCAGAGCCAAAGGCCACCTACATGCATGACATCTGGGCATTATTTAATGATGCATGCACCCGATTAAGTCTCCATGCATATGCATGCAAGTCAATTGCAAATTAGAAGATAAAGTGACCTAATTAGGTCAAAATTTAGGGTTTTCACAGTTGAAAGTTATAAAAGAAAGATAAACTGAATGGAGAAAACACTTATGTGATTATTGATTTGTGGAGTCGAATTGGAGAGCTCAACGAGCTAAGTTGGGGTTGAGCGCATGCTCAGCTAACTGGTGTATTTTGGAAGTGAAATCTATCTGCCCTAGTTCATCATCAAGTTGGATCATCCAGGTTCAGCACTAGTTCATCATCATGTTACATTCAGCAGTTATTTCGGAAGGTTGATTATTCATCTAGCCAGAGAGTTGCACCATCACACCGTGTCACCGTGGTCAGAGACCAAGCAATTCATTTTCCGATCTACAGGGTTCAAAAATTCTTCATGTTACTTCCATTCATCCCAAAGCACCTCGATTACCCTTCCCTTGGAAGAAGGATAGTTCAACTTGAGTATAAAGCGAGTTATCAGTAATGCTCCCTTTTCTGGAGGACATTATTCTGTATGGGCGAATTGATTTGAGGAGGACATTAATGCTTTGGGCTAGTGTGCCACCATTGCTTCTGCATGCTGCTTCCATCACCATCAGAGGGGTATTATAACCCTAGTGCACATCATCTGGGCCTTTAGCAACAACTTATTTATTATTTTGGAGCATATACAGCTTGAGAGGAGGACACATTCACCTATGGAGGATGATTTGGTTTATCTCCGTATTCCTCCGGCAGAATCCTTGCATGTGGGGACCATCCTCTTCACAATCAGCTGATCTATATACTGGTATGTACATGCATTGATTTCTCCTATTTTATAGCATATCAAGCGAGTTATCAGCAGTGCTCCCTTTTATGGAGGATGTTATTCTGCATGGGCGAATTGATTTAAGGAGGACATTGACGCTTTCGGCTAGTGTGCCACTGTTTCTTCTGCATGCTGCTTCCATCACCACCAGAGGGGTATGATAACCCTAGTGCACATCATCCGGGCCTTCAGCAGTAGCTTATTTAATATTCTGGAGCATATACAACTTGAGAGGAGGGCGCATTCACTTATGGAGGACGATTTGGTTTATCTCCCTATTCCTCCAGCAGAATCCTTGCAATGCAGTGACCATCCTCTTCACCATCAACTAATCTATATACTGGTATGTACATGCATTGATTTCTCCTATTTTATAGCATCTCAGTATTTTCTAGGGCACATATCTGCATGCATGCAAAGATAAGGGTTTGCTTTCCTATTTAATTGAGGCATAAGTCTATTAGCCATCTACAATATACACATAAAAAGAAAAATACCAGTTTGGGATATTACAGTGGTATCAGAGCTATTTTTCTTGCCAGCTGTGAGCATGCAAAAATAATAAATGAATTCAGAAGACCCTTACAACATTACTTACCGGAGACAGAGGTGTAGAGATAGGGAAGAGGAGTTAGAGGACATATATTTGGGAAACAGAGAGTATCAGTTTGGAAAAATAAAAGAAACAATGGTCAAGGATGATAAAACAACTTTCAACAGTCTTATATCAGCCATAAAATAACTTACTACTGGGCAAAAAGAAATGATGAGCACCTTCCGGCAAATGACTGAGAAGAATGGACCCACTACACACAGTCCTGTATTTCCCAACAGTGATAGGGTATTTACTAGTAGTAGTAGGGATCACTTACATACCAACATGCAGAGCCATCCCCATATATACAAGCCTTTCCGACCCACCATGCCTCAATTCCTTGATATTCCAGCTGTAGTGCCTCTAGCACAAGTAGAACCAGAAGAATCCATGAGTGCCTATCTCAGAGAATATAGAGCATTAGGAGATGACTTCCAGTCAGCCATGACCTTCACCGACTTCTGCCACTTCAAGAGTAAGAACAAACCCAAAGCTTACAATAGGCCATTCACCCAGAACTATGAGTTACAATGCATCGTAGGGAAACTGAGTATCCCTACCTTTGAGGGCACCCGGGGTGGGCCAGCTTGGAATTGGGTGCAGAAGTTGGATACCTACTTCCAGCTCAACCCCATGATTGAGACAGATGCCATTAAATTGGCTACCCTGCATTTAGATGGGGAAGCACATGAATGGTGGTACCACGGGTTAGTGACACTAGGTCACAACACCATCACCTCATACCCAGATTTTACACAGAGGCTCATTGAGCGGTTTGATCGAAAGGATCCGGAGGTACACTTTAGAGAACTGGCACCAGTCAAGCAGACAGGTAGTGCAGATGCATTTATTTCAGAGTTTCAGAGGGTAGTATTCATGGTTACAGATATATCAGAGAGCAGGTTGATTATGTTGTTCATTGAGGCTCTCACTGAACCCTTAAGGGGATGGGTCAAGTCTTATAGGCCCACCACCCTAGCAGATGCCATCATATGGACTAGAGACTTGCAGGATGCAGTGCCCAAAAATAGGTTTCCTTCCAGAACCAATTTTCCTATTAAAGATAAAGAAAGGAAACTCTTCCGAAAAGAATGGCCCAAGAAAGAATGGATGGACAATGATACTCGATAGGACCTTAGAAGAAAAAAATTATGTTTCACTTATAAGGAACCATGGATACTAGGTCACAGATGTTCAGGAAAAGGAAATCCCTACTACATAGAAGCTTATTTCGACAATGATGAGGAGGAGGATTGCCAGGATCAGGAGCAGGGAGAGACAACAGAGACAGTTGCTGAGGGACAAGCCTCAGGAGTTACCATTGCTACCATGACATGGGCTCCTAGATTCCACACTCTTTAGATCAGAGGTACCGTACATGGCCACGGAGTGGGAGTACTGATAGATGGTGGGGCATCTCACAACTTTATTGATGCTGCATGGGTTAAAAAGAGAGACATTCAGACTAAGAGATTTGATGGGTTTTCAATAGCAACAGCAGGTCACACCATGGAGTGTAGCCAGAGGATTCCTAAATTAAAAGTAACACTGGGGAATTATACAGTGATAGAGACATTCTATGTGGTAGATGTACCTGACATGAATGTGGTACTAGAAGTTCATTGGTTGTATTCCATAGGGAAGTATTCCATAAATTACCAGACCATGGAGATGGAGTTTACAGGAGCAGAAGGACAGAAGGTAGTATTGAGAGGGATGAATACCTATCCTCCCATAGCAGTGACATCACACAGGATGGAGGCGATACTCTAGTAGGTAGATATTGAGTGGGTTGCAAAGTGTATGGTTACCTTCAAGAAACCACTAGAGGAGGCCACACAACATCCAATAGATATAGAGGCCTTACTGCAGAAGCACAAAGCAATATTCAGAGACCTTCCAGTAGGTCGGCCTCTAGACAGGGGATTTGAGCACATTATTGAGTTATAGGAGGGGACCCAAGAAGTTATCACCACTCCTTACAGACATCCCAAGAGGTATAAAGATGAGATAGAGACTACCATCAAGGAACTACTCAAGCTGGGGTACATCAAACCTAGCTCCAATCCCTTTGCATCTTTAGTAGTGCTAGTGAAGAAAATAGATGAAACCTTACAAATGTGCATTGATTATAGAGAACTCAATAAGAATACCATAAAGAACAGGTATCCCATCCCTAGGATTGATGAGTTGATGGATGAACTGCAGGGGGCAAAGTGCTTTTCCAAAATTGATCTCTGCTTAGGGTACCATCAGATTCGGGTCAGGGAATAGGATGTTCCAAAGACCGCTTTCTGCTTCCACTATGGACATTATGAGTTTCTAGTGATGCCATTTGGGCTCACTAATGCACCAGCTACTTTCCAGTCATGCATGAACGATGTCTTTAGGATGCAGTTATGTAAACATATTCTGGTATTCTTCGGCGACATATTGATATACAGTCGAACTTGGGAAGAACATTTGAGACATCTTGATGAAGTACTTGGTATTCTACAAGAGTAGTCACTATATGCCAAAATGTCCAAGTGTGAGTTTGGCATGCAGGAGATGTTGTACTTAGGATGTGTGATAGGTGCCAACGGGGTCTAGGTGCACTTAGAGAAGATTGAGGCAATTTTGGATTGGCCTTCACCTAAAAATGTGACAGAACTGAGGGGTTTTTTGGGCCTTTGCTCCCAATGGATTCTCATAGATGACCGCACCCCTCATAGATCTTACCAAGAAGGGGGAATTCAGTTGGTTAGAGGAAGCACAACAAACATTCGAGAAAATGAAGAAGGTAATGAGTTCATGCCCAATATTATCTTTGCTAGACTTTTCTCAGTCCTTTGTGTTAGAATGTGATGCTTCAGGAGAGGGAATTGGGGCCGTTTTGATGCAGAACAACCACACCATTACATTTGAGAGTAGGTAGCTCAAATACTATGAGTGCCACTATTCAATATATGACAAAGAGATGTTAGCCATCCTCCATGTGCTAACCAATTTCAAGCAGTACTTAGTGGGTGCTAGGTTCAAGGTTAAGACATATCACAACATCTTGAAATACTTCCTAGAGCAGAAAGAGCTAAACGAGAGACAACAGAAATTGGTAAGCAACATTCAGGTCTATGACTTTGAGATTGACTACGTAAAGGGGAAGCGAAATGTAATGGCCGATGCACTTTCTAGATGACCAACTACTTTATCCCTTATGAGCATCTCACCGGATTGGAGGTCTCATCTTTTGGTTGAGTACTCCAAAGATAAGTTTGCTTGCGAGCTATTGGATGGATAGATTCAAGATGATAGGTACAGGGTCATTGATGACATCATATACTACAAAAATAGAATCTTCTTGGTTCTTGAGTCTCCCCTCAAGAAGAAACTTTTACAGGCATCGCACGATTCACCATTAGTAGGTCATCAGGGGTTTCTCAAGACCTACAGACAGATTAGTGGCACGACATTTTGTGCCACGTGGCATCCTCCTCTTGCAATTTCAAATCCACAGGAAGCCTAAAGGTTCTTGGATGAGTTAGAAGGATAATACACTTGTCCATATGCATCATAAGTCGAATTTGGCAAGAAATGTAACTTACATGGGAGAGGAAGAGTCATTTTGGAGCTAGTGAGACACTTGGACTAGATTCCCTAGCTCTATGACAACAATGATGAAGATGCTATGACACCTATGACAAAAATAAAATCTGAAGGATAAAATCTGACATGTCAAGTAGAAATAGGGCATCCAATAGAGATCTCATGTGAGTTAGGGAAGCTCAATGGGTTCCTACTCAAATTGGGGGAAGATGGAAGGCTAGGAAAGGGAGGACACATGGAAAATCATGAGCACACACCCAAATTCAAATTGGATTGAGTTTGTGGATGGATTTGAAACCTTAGAAGTCTAAGGATTTTTATAAAATATAGGAATAAACCAAGAGAATAACTTTTGTTCATTTGAGAAATTGTCATTTGTGAATTGTGAGAGCTAGTGGATGACTAGTTTTCTTGCCTTGGCTAATTTCGAGGGTGAAAGATTCCTATCCAAGTTGGTGTTTGGAAAGGACACTCAGTTCTTTCATGGATATTTAATGGAGTTTTATTTGCATGTGTAAGCTACAGGGAATCTCATAGTTTCTTCTATTGCAGCACTTTCTCTCAACCATTTCTAGTTTTCATTGCATATTCTTGCTCATGGAGGGATTGCGTTTTGGGTGAGATATTGATCTCTTTGGGGAAGATTATAATTCCAATTATATCATGTTCTGATTTATATTCTCTGTATTTCATGTTCATAATAATCTCAAGTCGAAATACCCAAAATAATTCATGTAAAAATGTTGAACAATGAAGAAATGGTGCCATTTCCCCACTATCTTGTTGTGAACCATTGTAATGTTGATGATTTCGAATTGTGAGAGAATTTAATTGTCCATTTATGATTATTATCAGTTCAATATTCTCTTTTATTCATTCTCAGAAATATTCAAGTCTAAATTCCCAATATTTGTATGTCAAAATGACTTTTAATGAGCAAACAATGACCATTTCCACTCTATTTTGATATATGCCATAGTAATGCTTATTATTTCGAATGGAGGAATGTATCTCTAATAAATGTATGATGAATGGAATTTAATTAATGTTTATTTCAAGTCTTATGTTCAATACTTAAGCATTGGAATCAATTTTAGTCATTTTTATTGCATTGGGAGAAGATTTGGTGCATTTTCCCCAAGGGTCGAAATTGTGATTTGGGAGTTGTTTTGGAAAGACTCATAATAGGATGTGTAAAATAAACCATGATTCATATGAGACTTTAAAAATTTACCTTACATATCCCCTTCCTCTGTTCATAAATTCGAGTGACTTTGGGACCATTTGAGAAGCCATTTCCGGCAATTACCCAGGGGGGATTGGAGCCCCAATTTGCTAGTAAAGACTCCTACTTTGAACAGAACATTAAACAAGTTGAATAAGTAATTGGGGGGTAATAAAACATACCTGAACATCATATTTAATTTCTAATATCATTCATGTACCTTCTGAGAAAATTTGGGAGCATTTGGGTCAATTTGGAGGTCTAGACATCAAAACTAGTTAAGGTTGAAATTGGGGAAAAAGTGGACAAATTGGTCATTCAATAAAATTTCAAGAAGTGACATTACACTTTTATTGTAGGAGATTGTATGCGATCTTTCCTACAATTAAAATAAACCAGTTGCATGTTTAGAAACATTTCATATGCATAATGACAAATTCTTATTCATAACGATACAATTATGCAACTATTTTAGCCGATACAACACTCATCCATATCTCATGGAAAATTTCCAGCTTCCTTCCATCTATACCATAACATCATTGATATTGTGCACTAATCCAATATGTTATCAAAGAGGTTTGATTATAGATAAGCATAAATGGAGTGTTGTATAGCACCATGGGCTACTTACCCATAACATGCATGCAAACATTCTATCATGCACAATAGACAACATATATAGGAAAGGAAATTCAAATACTTATATTTGTTTGTTTGGTATATTCCTTCTTGTGCTTTGTCTTCATCTCCTTCTAGATCTGTAGCTTTTTCTTTGACCAATGAGATTGCTTCAATCTGCTGCTTGCTTGAAAGCTTTTCTGGAATCCTGCTTCTAGTGGACCTAGGGTTTGATAGAGAAACCCTAATTTTTAAACTTAGGTATCTTTCATATATGATTGGATAGAAATATTCACCTCCTTAATGCAAGCTGAGCATCATACTCATTTCCCAAAACTGTGATCAAAACTGCAAAATATTTGATGCCCTAGTTTTCTTCAATTTCTTCTACAGAATTGCATGATCTTGTTTCTGTTGCATCTCTGAAATTCCTGCTCCTCTGAGTCCAAAAATTTTCACTGAGGTATCTTGGTCTATCTTCTTTCCAACCCCATAGGTTAGAGTAAAATTGGTTTCACTAATTGGGACTTATGCGAATTTTCCCACGGTGACTTATTTCAGGACTGTTAAACATAGCTAACTTGTACGGAATTCCATGTGTCATTATTTCACCTTAAGTGTCTGAAACTTTTACCAAATAAACTAAATTCCATGCCCTATTTGTGACATCTTGAGAAATTTAATTTGGACCATCCTAGCCCGATATATAGCAATTCTCCCTAGGTCACTTGTTTAAGGCTAAATCTTGGGAGAGGCTAGTACCCTGGGTTGGAGGAATCATATCTCCTATATTATAGAGAATACAAGGCTGAAAATTTTACACATGGTACAAAAATATTTCATTTTTGTCCTATGAAAATTTTGGTTCTGGATCCTTCTCAAATATCATGATGTAGTGAAAGTTCCAACATGACTAGGTTTAGCCTTCTAGGGTTTTCAAGCATGAAACCCTAATCTTCAATAGATGTAGCTATAGCAGTGTTTCAGGTGCACAAAGATTTCTTTCAGGGTATCTCTGATAGCATTTTAATATTTTAACAGTTATACTAGATCTAATAACATTTAAAATTATAACATCATAACGATATGAAAAATGATCACTGAAAGATAGACAAGTACAACCACACAAAAGAACACAAAGATTTACCATGGGAAACCCTCATGGGGAAGAAAATCCAGCAAAACTTCCTCTGTATAAGATGTAAGTACAATACAAGACCCCAGATAGGTGTGACTTCTTCCAATAGATATCTCTCTCTCAATCTCCTATGCGCTATACACAAGTGAGTGTGTGTTCAACTGAGGAACACAACTCCTTTATTTATACTCTTTTTGTCACTTGACTTTTAACCTAACAAGTCGGGCCCACTTAACTAATTGGGTCGACTTCAAGTAGGAAGACTCAATACAATATTATATTATATTCATTAGGATACTATTGACCTAACTTACAATGGAGGCTTTACCTCATGACTCTATGATGATCAAATACAGTAATAACATCGCGGTGGAGGAATAATAACATCTCCCTTGGGGTACATCAGTAAAATACATTTAGAATATCCTTTGAAGTTATAATATTCAATACATAAGACTTCCAATAGGAATATGGTATTTGTACCTTAGCCGAGTGCTCGAATCTTCCAAGTGTTAGTTTCCAAATCGAAAGAATTAAGTAGAGTTTCCATGGTTAAATTAGTAGGGCCAAGGTCTAAGGAAAGAAAGGAAATTTGGCTTAAGTGTTGAACAAAAGGTTGTAAATCGATGCGTTGATGTCAAATTGGTGTAAAAATTTGGGAAAGTGTTGTTGATAAGGTTTCGACACTAGGATACCTACAACGGAAGTCAAGGATCAAAACTACATAGAGGCACACTGGTGGTGTTCTGACTCTTGACCTTTGACTCAATGAGTATTAGCGATCTCAACATCAGAGAAGTTGTGGAATATTGATGTCTAGTGATGCCAATTTCTAAGGTCTGGTGTATGGAAGTTAAGGAAGGATTGGAAGAGGTGTTTGCCAAGGATAAGTTTCTAGTCCTGACTTCTAAATTTCGATCTCAGAAACATCAGAGTCGGGAAGTTTGGGTTGATTTGTGGGAATTCATTCTACAGTACTGAATTTCGACTCCTAATGTATGGAATATAGTAGTCATAGTTAGGAAGTCAAGGATGGTATGTTAAGAACCAATTGAGCATTCCAATTCTTTATTCCCTGTGTTGGAATAGTCAAGAAGGATTGGAAATGTCAGAAAGGTGAAGAAAAGTCAACAAGTTGGAATTTAGTTGGAGGAAGAGGAAATTAGCATTCAGGATTGTTTGTAAGGTTGATTAAGGAGGCGATTAACCAATATGAACTAATAATTGGGAAATCTAGCCTATGGATGTCTATATTTCCACATTATTGGCATTGGTTGGGAAAAAATTGGAAGCTCATTTTCATGTAATGTCTCCTCCACTGATCGGTTTGGTAGAGCTGACGCGACAAAAGGGTATCGGGACAAGAAAAAATGCCATAATGGCATTGGAATGAGTTCCTCATCATCTCAAAAGGCCATTGAGGTGACTTGGACAACATATGTGTGTGTGTAGGGTGATTGGCGTTGAGGAAATTTTTTTGCTCCAAGAAACTCTTTTCAAATTTTTGCGTTGGAGGCTCCCTTGCTTGCCTGGTTTCTATTGATCCTCTTCGTTGCAAGAGTTCAGAGGCACTTCGGTTCTATTGGAAGTCTTCTCTTGTGTTGGTTATTTGAAATTTATAGAATAGATTGTATTTCTGAATCAGACTCCAAGTTTGCAGATTTGATAGCTCTTGGTTTCAGCCCTTACTGGTGCTCGCTCCTCTAGATCATGGTGATGCTACAGGAACAGTCGATCTAGTGATTGCTTCGTCTGCTCTGATAGCTTGGAATTGGTCTAGTGCTTGTTTCTTGACTGATATAGTTTGGAGTTAGCCGACCTGTTTTTTGATCCTTCTTCTGGTGCAACTCGCAGGAGTTTTGGTGCACTTCTCGTGGGAGTTTTTCTTGGATCTTCTATTGAGGCATGATGGATGGAGGGGATCCCCCTGATCTTGGTCTAACCTTCAGGAGACTTGCAGCTTCAGGAAATAAGAGGAACCTTTCCCAGAATCAACAATCCTTTGTAAATAAGCTTGGCAGCATCCCCTCGGTAGCTTTTCTAGTGGAAACTTGCCAAACTGCTCTAAATATTGTTGATCGGGCTCTTATTGGCCAATTCATTGGGCTTTGGCCTTCCCCTAAGACTATTGCAGGGTGGTTTTAGAGGAACTGGAAATCTCTCATATCAGAAAACATTTGCAGCAACCTGATTGGTAAGGGATACTATCTTTTTCTTTTTGAAAATTCAGCTGACAGAGACTTAATATTTAGAAATGGGCCATATTTCATGGATCCTAAAGGGCTCTACTTGAACAAATGGACCCCGGATTTTGATCTGAACCAAGATGTTCCCTCTGCAGTTCCTGTCTAGGTTAGTTTGCCACATCTTCCTATCCACTGCTGGAATTTGGGATCCCTAGAAGCTATAGGAAACACTCTGAGGAAATACATTGATAGGGCTCATCGCAGAGATCGGTACACCTGTGCTAGAATTTTTGTTGAAGTGGATTTGGAGGTAGGGATACCTGAAGCTATTAATATGACAGTAGCATACTGGTCTTATGTACAAGAGCTAGACTACGAGCAACTGCCCTTTAAGTGCAGATATTGTCATGGATATGGGCATTTTGCCAAATCTTGCAAGAAAAAAAATTAACGAAGAAGTTGTTAAAGAAAAAGGAGATCAGTGGACCCAAGTTCAAAAAACTAGCTCATCAAAACAAGGGAATAAAGTCTTTGGACAAAGAGTAGAACTGGGGACAAGTAACAAACCCCTCGGGCAGAAACAAAAAGAAAATGGAGTAGTTGGGAAGGAATCCTCATCTCAAAACATCTTTGAAGTATTGAACATCCCAGAAGAACAATTGCTTACAGTACTTGAAGAAGGATAAGTCCCTCAAACTCAAATTCAAACAAGTGAAGAAGTCAGAGACCCTACTGAACCAAATATCAGCACTCCTGTGGAAGGACATTCACCTACCTATGCAGAAATGGCAAAAAAAAAAGAAACCTGTTGACAATTCTGGCTCATTTGAAGAAGATCCATCAGAGAGGTCTTCCAAAAAAGGGCGAAAATATCATAAGACGGTTCGGGAGGAAGAACTTGAACGTCTTAAGATGCAGCAGAGTCAGCCAACTATAGAGATATCAATTACAAGGAACACTCGGGCCAGAGGAGGTCCTAACCCCTTAGTTAAATAATGAAATTGGTCTCTTGGAATTACAAAGGGCTTGGCCATCCTTCAAAATCTGAAGCTGTGAATGACCTTATAATAATGGATTCTCTAGACGTTCTTATGCTCCAAGACACTAAAATTGATGAGGATAATCTTGTCTCCACTTGCCGTAAAATATGGAAAACAAATGTTGGTAAGGCAGTGAGTGCCAGAGGCACTGCTGGAGGAATTGCTACTTTATGGGAAGAAAACTCTTTTTCTCTTGAAAACTCCTTCACCATGTAGCATTGGATCTTTACAAAACTCTATCATATTCCAAGTAAGCAATCGATCTACCTTTTTAATCTATATGTACCAGTCAATATACAGGAAAAGAGAGCCTGTTGGAATTCGCTGGCAAAATGTCTTGATTCCAACTCCTTCTCAAATATAATAGTCGTTGGTGACTTAAATTTAATATTGAATGAAAAGGAAAAATCTGGTGGCGTCTATGGGAAAGATCCTATGATGAAGGTGGTGGATAAATTTATTTTATCTTGGGAGCTGATAGACTTTAAACCAAAACGTGGAAGGTTCACGTGGTCAAATAGTAGACTGGGAGCAGCTCACATCTCTACTCGACTAGATCATTTTTTAGTACATAGATCTCTGTTGTCAGGTAAAGAAGTTATCTCCTCTATTATTCCGCCTAATATCACCTCAAATCATAAGCCAATTCTGCTATAGATTGAAGATGAAGAGGACCTTGGTCCCATTCCATTCTGCTTCAGCCTGTTGTGGAAAGACAACGATGGATTTTTTAGAACTGTATCTATGGCTTGGGATATACCAGTTGTTGGATCCCCGAATTATGTTTGGGAGAGGAAGCTCATAAATTCCAAAACTGCGTTAAAAGACTGGGTCAAACATACTAAAAAAAATCCAACCACTAAAAGGAGAGAAGCCCTTCAAAGATTGGAGAAAATCCAAGTTGAAATGGAAGAGGCAGAACTTACTCCTGATTTACTTGAAAAAGAGCAAAAAGATCAGCTAAATTCTTTCCAATCTTTTAGAAGAGAAGAAGAATATTGGCGCATCAAGTCTCGAAGTACTTGGTTGAAAGTTGAAGACCAGAATACCTCCTTCTTTCATAAGCAGTGCAGAGCTAGTATCTCTAAAAACAATATTTTGGAAATCTTCTCTGAGTCCAATGAAATGGTTAAAGGATTTTCTCAAATCAAACAACTCGCTGAAGCTCATTTCCAGAAACTATATAGGGAAGATGGCTCTTCTAACTCAGATTACAACTCTGATTTTTTGTCCAATATTCCTAGTTTGGTGAGAAAGGAAGAAAATGAAGAGATAATGCAACCTTTCTTAGAACAAGAAATTATTGATGTAATATGGTCCATGGAACCGAATAACGCTCTTGGCCCTAATGGATTTTCTTTTCACTTTTATCGAATCTGCTGGACAATAATTAGGAAAGATATTCTTAGAATGATAAAAGCATTTCAGGTTAAAGCCAAAGTGGGTGGTTTCACAAACTCCACCTTTCTTGCATTAATTTCTAAAGAATCTAATCCATCCTCCTTTGATAGATTTAGACCTATTTCTCTGTGTAATGTGTCCTATAAAATCCTTTCTAAACTGTTAGCAAACAGACTTAAACCTTTGCTTGGGAAGCTGATTTTTCCTCTTCAAAGAGGGTTTGTAAAAGGGAGACATATACTAGATAATGTTATTTAAGTGCAGGAAGCTATGGATTCCAGTTTTCTTCGGAAGGAGAAGGACATACTTATCAAACTTGATATGGAAAATGCCTTTGATTGGGTAAAACACTCCTTTCTTTTCTCAGTCCTACAATCTTTTAGATTTAGTTTTGACTTCTTAAATTTGATTAAAGCTTGTATTTCCAATCCTTAGATAGCGCCATTAGTAAATGGAAGACCATCAAACTTCTTCCAATCCACCAAGGGTCTCCGCCAGGGCTGTCCTTTATCGCCTTTATTGTACATTCTTATGGCTGACTCTCTAAGCATAAAGCCAACTGTGGGAAAAATTGATGGGCTTATTCCGGGCATAACTTCAGTAGCAGGAGTTGAAGCTATTAACCATGCCCTCTTTGCAGATGACACCTTTCTTTTGGAAGGGGCTTCCTTAAAAATGGCAGGAGTCTTCTTTGAAATTATGCATCAATTCTGTATTATTTCAGGGGCTCTAATAAATAACCGTAAGAGTGCAATATTCGGCTGGAACACAGATCAATAAAAAATGGATAAAATCTTGCAGATCTTGGGTTTTGAAGGTTATGCTACTTGGGACAAGGTCAAATGCCTGGGTCTACCTCTTAGCTTGGGACAAAATAATCCTTCTCTATGGATGGAAATTGTTATTAAGATTAAAGCAAAGATTGTTTCATGGGGAGGTCATTGGCTTACAAAGGTAGGGAAGGTTATTTTGGTCAATTCAGTCGTCTCTTCTATCCCTATTTACTAATCCTGTTTACTCTTGGAACCAAAAGCTATTATGGACCAGATTTCAAAACTAATCAAAGACTTCCTATGGAGTGGTGGGAAACGAAATCAGAACCACATTCATTTGGTTAAGTGGGAAACTGTGAAAAAACTAATTCTTGAAGGCAGATTTCAAATTAAAGACCCAAGAATGACCAATTTAGCAATGGGAGGTAAATTCTTATGGCAGTTGTTCTCCAACAAAAAAATCCAGTTAGTCATCTCTTCTGGAAAAAATACCTACGTGGAGGAACATTAAGAAACCTTCAAATTGCAAACACCCCTAAAGGATCCAATATTTGGAATTTATGTAGGAAAGGGCTTGAAATATTCATCCAACAATTGTATCACACCGCAGGTAATGGCATACATACTTTTCTGTGTGAGGAAAAAATAAATGGCCACGATTCACTGCAGAACAATGAATCTATTATGGAAATAAAAAAAACTGGTTGATGAGGAAAGGCATTAAAAGACTGCCTGATATCAGCGATTGGGATGCAAATGGCAGCTGGGTCGCTTGGTCCCTTCCCACTCTGACAGATTATGATATGGAAAATTGCTCTGTGCATAAAAACCTGCTTTTTGATAAACTTAACGGACTAGCTCCAGTTCACCATGACTGTAAAGATTCGTGGGGATGGGGAATAAAAGGATCTTATTAAACTACAATCAGATATAAGCATATTTCATCCAATTTGGCTCTCCAGGCACACACAACGCAACCCTATGGAAGATGGTGTGGAACATGCCTAGCGTTCCAAAAATAAAATAAAAAAATATCTGGACTATAATGCACCAGAAAATATTAACGGGAGAAAACTTGTTTAAAAGAGGTTTTTATGGGCCTTATAGGTGCTGCTTCTGCCATCAAGCTAATGAATCTATAGCTCACATTTTGGTTGAATGTGATTTTGCTCAAAAATTCTGGGCTTTTGTACAGTGTGGGTTGCCTTACTCATTTTTTCCTTTAAACGCTGAACCTGTTACTCTCTTTAAATATTGGCAATCAAGGTATCCTGGTACTATCTCTTCAAATCATGTTTGGCAAAAAATCTGGCAAGCCATTCCAAAATTCATTTGGTGGAAAATATGGCTGGCTAGAAATGATTTGATATTCAATAGCAAAATGTCGAAACCAGAAACTGTAGCATCAAAAGCTAAGGCTTTTCTCTTGGAAACAGTAGGAAACCTTCAACTAGTTGGCACCAATTTAGAAGCCAAACATAATTGGCTCAGTTCGAAGCCAGGGGATAAAATCTAGAAGGGATTAAGTAGGCCTATTATTAAACCTTATTGGTAGGTCAGACTTATAGAAAATCAATTTCCAGATTGGTGGCAATCTAAAAAAAAGGCCACATTTTTTTTTGATGGAGCGTCAAAAGGAAACCCGGGGAAAGTTGGGGCAGAGGGCTTGATTTTCTATCTAGGCGGAAAACTAGAAACTAGTTCCAACTAGGTAATTGAGAAAACTACAAATAATCTGGCAGAATTATTTGCTCTTCTGAAAGCTTGTCAATTTGCAAAGGAAGCCGATCACAATAACTTGCAAATTTTTGGAGATTCTGAGATCATCATCAAATCTTTAAATTCCGCTTCAATGTTCACTTCTCTCAGCCTAAATTTGATCATGAAAAGGGTGCACTTTATTTTGATTGATTGTAATTTAGTTACCTCTTACCACATTCTTCGAAATCTGATCAAGTTGGTAGATATCAAAGCCAACCATGGTTGTCTTCTTCCTCCTGGAATGTTAAGAGTAAATGAAGGAACTCGTTTAATGCATCCCATTTAGTAACAAAAGTCCTTTGGATGTATGAAGCTGAATTTTCAGATCAAATTGTAATTGGGTGCAAGCCCAATGTATTCTTTTATAAATTAAAAAAAAATTAATCGTTTTGTTAAAAATACACATACGTGTATACACACACACACACACACACACACACACACACACACACACACACACANCATATATATATATGTATATGTATGTGTGTGTGTGTGCATATATCATTCTCATGTTAATTAATAAACTATTAACTAATCAATTTATTAATTTATATTAAATAAATTAGCAAACATCTTGGTTAGAACCAAATTTACATAATCACAAAGATAACACTATACTTAATAATATCCAATGTATAATTTTAAAGGACAATCTAATTTTGTCGACCTTTTATGTTAAGGCATAATGTTTAAGTAGGTTGTGAGATCCATTCCCACAAAGTCTTGCAAGGTTACTAGTCATTGTTGTGAATGGCGGTTAATATCGCCCTCCATTTAGAAAATTGGAGAAAAGCGAGGAAAACCCCAAGGCACTGGAAAGGCATCAAATTTCTCACTTTGGATGTTTAATACATCAAGTGCGGGGAACTTATTTTTCAAAAATGAAAATCAATGAGTTGTGGTCTAGTGACAACTTGGAGCAGCTGTTGTGACAATGACCAGAGTTCAAATCTTGGTGGGCATGCTCCACCCCTACATGGGGTTTGCTTAAAGTGGTTATTTATTATATTAAATATTGTTGATGTAGACTTCAAATATATTATTATATGGAATTGGCAATATACCAACCATTTTTATTCTTCACTTATGCATGTGAGGGTGGGTTGAGATTATTTTTTGGTTGATTGTTTGTAAAAAAGATGGGTACCCATTTTTAAAACACACACACAGACACACACTTCTTCTATTATATAGAAAAATAAAAATACAAAGAAAATATCACTCACCTCATTTGGTAGAGCATTCCTCAATAATTCTTCCATCCATGTGAAACAAGTTATCAAAATCAGAATTCTTAACTTAATCAATAGACTTGATTGCACCTTTAAAGACACATTTGCAACAGTACATCACGAAGCATACAAAGTTGTGGTATTGAAACATTGACAAAGACCAATGTAATGGATCAAAACTAATATTATGCAATCCTCATAAGCATGTATCTCCCATGTATCTCCAACAAATGGATTCCTTGTATGAACATATTGACTTTGTCATGGGCATTCTTCCAATGTTACTTAACAAAAGGGAATTCTCAAAGTCACATATGAATAAACCATAAAGCATATAAAGTTATTTCCTTGAAACATTTTCAAAGACCAATGTAATGGCTTAAAACTTATGTCTTGCAATCTCTAAGAAGAGCATCTCTCTAATGCATGAATCCTTGTACAAGCAAATTGCTTTATCACATAAATTCTTCCAATATGTCTTTGCAAAAGGGTTCTCACAAAATATATGCTTAGTTATCTCTATTGCATGGGTTATTTGTTTAGCAATCAAGTTTTAATTTTTCTTTTGATGTAATCATGTATAAGTTTACCCTTTAGTGGTCTAAATACCATGAGTGGTTAATTGAGTGATTAAAATATAATTAAAGTAGATGAACCCTTATGGTCATGCTAGGGTTTTCAGGGATATGATCAATTTAAGTCCAATTTGTAGGGGACTATATTATCTTATGTTGGTTATTGCATGAGGTTATATTATCTTATGTTGGTTATTGTCCAATGGGAGGTTGAGGTGGTATAAGCTCAGCATGGGCATTCCATAGGGTTGGGACAGGGGCATATATTTATGTGGGACAAAAGGGACATGTGGTCATGTGATTTATTGGAAAATTTTAGTTAGTGGAAAATAGGATTTAGAGAGGAATTTTCTCCTGATCTCAAGTTTCCTATTGTAAATTGGTGTCTCTTGTGTGACCGGTATGTATTTTGGTTATGTTTTTTGTGTGTTATGGTTGCTTTTGCTAGCATACACTAGATTAATGTTTAATATAGAGAAACATGCATGGTTAATTATGTAGACAATGTTAATGACTTAAGTTTTTCTAGAATTAGTAGTGCTTTGTTGTATTCAATGTTCAATATATAATACAATTTAGCATGACATGAACAAGGAAAACATGACCTTCCACTAAGAAATGACTAGGAAAAAGGTAGACAAATATGGCCTCAAAGAAGACAAAGAGACATTGATACATAAAAGAGATAAATGAATAAGAGCATTAAGATAATCTAAACAACAAGAAGACACATTATGTTCCCTATCAAAAGGAGGAAGTGACATAGTGGGAAAGGTAAAGGAAAAGAAAATGAGATGTCAAATCAAGGTATCAAATGACAAGGGAACCCATTGGCTAGGAACCAACTAGGGCATCTTATCAAGGTGAACCTAAATAAAGGGAAAGAGAATAGAAAAAGAAGTAGAAAATGAAAGATAAAAATAATGTGAAGTGCAATAAAGACAAAAAGAGAGAGAAAGGGGCACAAAACATAGAGAAAGAGAAAGAATGAACTAGAAAATCGCAAGGGGAAGGAAAGAGATCAGTGTGACTAAGAGTGTGGTAACAGAGAAGTATGAGGATAAATTGATAGAGAAGTCCCAAAATCCCCTTGAAGAATTTGCACGAAAAGTATAGGAATAGGACACTAGTATCAGACAAAGAGCATATGTATAGACATGATGGCGAAAAATTGAATGAGGATAGAGATGTTAATTGAAGACTATGTATCAGAATCAAACCCCCACTTATGATGGAAGCATGAATGGGGATGAGCACTTGTTTCCCATGGGTGTAGCATGACAATCATATATGAAGAGCAACCCTGGCAATAAGTGCGCATAATTTAAAGTGTACTTGCATGGATATGATTTGACTTGGTACAGAAAAGTGGATGCATGATACCAATTTAACCACAAGGAATATGTTGTCTTCATATTAAAGGAGACTGTGTTTATTTTGATGTGAAGCCTTTCACATTCATGAAACTAAAGAGTACTAAACAAAATGATGGAGATATAGTTGTCAAGTATGATGTAGAAATAAAGGAATTGTTGAGTCAACTAAGTTAAGAAGATCAAAGGAAGAGAAGGGACAGAAAAAGTGGGGGGGATTGTATTGTTGGACATAATGGCCACACTGAGAGGGGTGGTGAATCAGTGTGTGAGAAATTTAAACCTTTTTACCTTATTTTAATCAATCAAAGTATATCAAGTAATATGTTATCAATTACATTAGCTAAAGCAATCATGATTCATAAGCACATTAATCACATCAAAGAGACAGAAAAATATATGTAATTTTGATATTTATTATGGTAATGGAAGGCTACGCTGTTCTCGATTACAGTCAACACCAATCAATGAAAAGAGCACCAACTCTTGTAACAGGACCCAACCTATTTTTCTTAGCTCCAACTAAGAAGGGTTTGAGGATTCCAATCCCCAAGTACAATTCTTATCTTGCATCAGTCTATGCTCATGTGCCTATGCATGTCGATCTCTGTTGGTCAACCTCTACTCATCACCCATGTTAAGTTTTCTTATCATCAATGCTAGTCAATCTCTTATCATCAATGTTGTTGCTCAACCTTTGCTCATCAATGTTGTCTATCTTCTCATCCACATCTGTTGGTTAATCTCTTGTCATCGATAACTGCTCTCATCATCTGCTCTACTGCTCAAGGATCATGCAAATTCAACTGTACAGTATTACTAAGATCTGCCCATCATCTAGTCTGCTCTCATCATCATCATCAACATGTCATCATTATCAATAGGTGCATCAAGCATGCATCATTAAGCATCATCATAAAACGAGACACTCATCATCATGTACAAGCATGCATCAAGTATATAGGGTAGCATTATCTACATATATGTCTGCTTTCATCATTATATCTTGCATCATTATCAAAGCATCATCTACATAGAATGTATCAATATGGAGTTATCATGTAACTTCACACTTCATAAATACACCACTGAGTATACTACTTTATCAGTCAAACATCTCATACCCAGGCCGTGTCAAGCTACCAGAGGACTATTAGTAACCTCAGATGTCCAAAAAGGTCACTGTTGTAGATGAACTAGTTTATCATCATGAAATGTGTACAAGTATGCAACATTATAATCAACAAGGTATATCAAACATCAAGGTATGAACAAGGTATCAAGATCACCATTCAGGTCTGTATCATCATAGGGTATGCAACATAGTGTGTAAAGTGCATCATCATCTTATATCCTTGTCATCATACAGTGCAACATCAAGGTAGGAATCACATCATAGGGTTTGTTTCATCACATATCTTCACACATAACTGTTTATTACTTGTGCATCATTACTACATAAACACGTCATCATCAACTGTATATGTATTACCATTGTATACACTTCACTGTATATTCACTGATGTGTTCATCATTGTTATGTCAACAAGTAAATAGCATACACATCACGATACATACCTCTTTGTAAATGTACTAACATTGTATCTACCACTGAACATACACCACATTCATCATTATTATGTATTGAAGAGTTCACCTTTTAGGTCACAGTCTGTCTACCATTGTACTCTTTACTTCACAATGCATCACTATACATACTCCGCTCATCATCATACTGTAATATCCATCATCATAAGGGTGCATACATCATGTATACATACACCACTATGTACTGTTGTACATGCACATCACTGTATACATTGTTCAAAATGTTCACATAAATAGTCAAACATCTGTTGGGGAATCATTTACCTTACAAGACTCCATCATCATTAAGTTAAGACTGCGTATTTAGAGAATCCTGAAACAGACTTTGTGCATGCTTGCAATGGTTTGACTATGGGATTGTTCAAGCATAAAAGTATGGACCCAAAAAAAAAATTGGATGTTTGAGAGAGAATGTTGAGATATAAAGTCTGTCAATGCTGCTATTATTTAAACCATCACCGAGATCACTTGCTACAATAAATTTGGAATGTTTATATGGGACTAGTATATCCTTGTAAAAAGGACCCCAATCAAGTGTAGAAGGCCTCCAACACTATTATTTAGGAACAAGAGAAACTCAGATATCTCTGTTGCTAATGCTGGTAAGAAAACAAACAAATCAAAGCCAAGAAAACTTCCCTTGCTGCAAAATTTGGGTATGCAAAAAATATAAGTCACTACGAAATTCAGACTGCTCCTCTGCAAGTGGGACTTGGTGGCATCAATAACAACCTGTGCAGACACTACAAGTCCATGTTGGCATCTATGACAATTTCATCAACATGTATATGACCCCAAAGGAAAACATGAAATAAGATTTAGATGGGGTCTAGGTGAGGGAACTAACAACCAAGCTGAGGCATTGATTGTTTTCAAGGACTGAGGATTTTTTACTCAAGGAGAATAAGAAGTATCTTGGTTATAGAAGATTCCTCAATAATAATCAAGTATATTTGTTATTCTACAATCCCAAATAATTGTATTTTGCTAAGGCTTACCCATAGAATACAACATGGAGTAAGGAGGTTTTATTCTATAGTTTTATTTCATGTGTTGAGAGACCAAAATCATCAAGTTGATCACCTATCTAATGGATCCACTCATTTTAATGTTGGTATTATAAGAACAAAAGAGGGAGGGTGAGGTGATATCGCGTTCCCAATTTCACAAGGTAGTCATTAATAACCTTAAACCATGATTACTATGAGTAATACATGTTATGTCATGTGACAAAGATCATTTAAGAGGAAGAGTTTCTAGCTTGGAAGAAGATCATAACAATTTCCATGCAGAATTATTAGAGATAGTGATGTAATAGAAAAGGAAAATTGAGAAGATTGAAGTTTATTGTAACACATTATACCAACCAATTCTTGGCCTTGTTAGTAGCTCTCAATTTGAGGCTTCCAATCCAAGCATGTCAATTGGGTCTTCCCTATAAACCTAGAAATGGATTTTTTGGGAGAGAGAGAGAGAGAGAGAGAGAGAGAGAGAGAGAGAGAGAGAGACGGAGGGAGAGGGAGAGAGAGAGAGAGAGAGAAAGAGAGAGAAAGAGAGGGGGGGGGGGAGAGGGAGAGAGAGAGAGAGAGAGAAAGAGAGAGAAAGAGAGGGGGGGGGGGAGAGGGAGAGAGAGAGAGAGAGAGAAAGAGAGAGAAAGAGAGGGGGGGGGGGAGAGGGAGAGAGAGAGAGAGAGAGAAAGAGAGAGAAAGAGAGGGGGGGGGGGAGAGGGAGAGAGAGAGAGAGAGAGAAAGAGAGAGAAAGAGAGGGGGGGGGGGAGAGGGAGAGAGAGAGAGAGAGAGAAAGAGAGAGAAAGAGAGGGGGGGGGGGAGAGGGAGAGAGAGAGAGAGAGAGAAAGAGAGAGAAAGAGAGGGGGGGGGGGAGAGGGAGAGAGAGAGAGAGAGAGAAAGAGAGAGAAAGAGAGGGGGGGGGGGAGAGGGAGAGAGAGAGAGAGAGAGAAAGAGAGAGAAAGAGAGGGGGGGGGGGAGAGGGAGAGAGAGAGAGAGAGAGAAAGAGAGAGAAAGAGAGGGGGGGGGGGAGAGGGAGAGAGAGAGAGAGAGAGAAAGAGAGAGAAAGAGAGGGGGGGGGGGAGAGGGAGAGAGAGAGAGAGAGAGAAAGAGAGAGAAAGAGAGGGGGGGGGGGAGAGGGAGAGAGAGAGAGAGAGAGAAAGAGAGAGAAAGAGAGGGGGGGGGGGAGAGGGAGAGAGAGAGAGAGAGAGAAAGAGAGAGAAAGAGAGGGGGGGGGGGAGAGGGAGAGAGAGAGAGAGAGAGAAAGAGAGAGAAAGAGAGGGGGGGGGGGAGAGGGAGAGAGAGAGAGAGAGAGAAAGAGAGAGAAAGAGAGGGGGGGGGGGAGAGGGAGAGAGAGAGAGAGAGAGAAAGAGAGAGAAAGAGAGGGGGGGGGGGAGAGGGAGAGAGAGAGAGAGAGAGAAAGAGAGAGAAAGAGAGGGGGGGGGGGAGAGGGAGAGAGAGAGAGAGAGAGAAAGAGAGAGAAAGAGAGGGGGGGGGGGAGAGGGAGAGAGAGAGAGAGAGAGAAAGAGAGAGAAAGAGAGGGGGGGGGGGAGAGGGAGAGAGAGAGAGAGAGAGAAAGAGAGAGAAAGAGAGGGGGGGGGGGAGAGGGAGAGAGAGAGAGAGAGAGAAAGAGAGAGAAAGAGAGGGGGGGGGGGAGAGGGAGAGAGAGAGAGAGAGAGAAAGAGAGAGAAAGAGAGGGGGGGGGGGAGAGGGAGAGAGAGAGAGAGAGAGAAAGAGAGAGAAAGAGAGGGGGGGGGGGAGAGGGAGAGAGAGAGAGAGAGAGAAAGAGAGAGAAAGAGAGGGGGGGGGGGAGAGGGAGAGAGAGAGAGAGAGAGAAAGAGAGAGAAAGAGAGGGGGGGGGGGAGAGGGAGAGAGAGAGAGAGAGAGAAAGAGAGAGAAAGAGAGGGGGGGGGGGAGAGGGAGAGAGAGAGAGAGAGAGAAAGAGAGAGAAAGAGAGGGGGGGGGGGAGAGGGAGAGAGAGAGAGAGAGAGAAAGAGAGAGAAAGAGAGGGGGGGGGGGAGAGGGAGAGAGAGAGAGAGAGAGAAAGAGAGAGAAAGAGAGGGGGGGGGGGAGAGGGAGAGAGAGAGAGAGAGAGAAAGAGAGAGAAAGAGAGGGGGGGGGGGAGAGGGAGAGAGAGAGAGAGAGAGAAAGAGAGAGAAAGAGAGGGGGGGGGGGAGAGGGAGAGAGAGAGAGAGAGAGAAAGAGAGAGAAAGAGAGGGGGGGGGGGAGAGGGAGAGAGAGAGAGAGAGAGAAAGAGAGAGAAAGAGAGGGGGGGGGGGAGAGGGAGAGAGAGAGAGAGAGAGAAAGAGAGAGAAAGAGAGGGGGGGGGGGAGAGGGAGAGAGAGAGAGAGAGAGAAAGAGAGAGAAAGAGAGGGGGGGGGGGAGAGGGAGAGAGAGAGAGAGAGAGAAAGAGAGAGAAAGAGAGGGGGGGGGGGAGAGGGAGAGAGAGAGAGAGAGAGAAAGAGAGAGAAAGAGAGGGGGGGGGGGAGAGGGAGAGAGAGAGAGAGAGAGAGAGAGAGAGAGAGAGAGAGAGAGGGAGAGGGAGAGAGAGAGGGAGAGAGAGAGAGAGAGTTTGAGAGAGAGAGAGAGAGAGAGAGTTTGAGAGAGAGAGAGAGAGAGAGAGAGAGGAATATTCATTGGTTCACATCATGGTTAAATTCAAGTATTTGAGAGAATGTATGGATGACCAAGCCAAAGATAGATAGATGAGTTAAAATAGTGCTAGATATTAAAGGAGTCAAATTTACACATCTTTCATAATGAGGTAGCAAAAAGAATGAATGGGAATAAAAAATTTAAAAGATGGATGATGCAATGAAATCTCTTGCAAAACATAGGAGGCATGAGACCAACTCAAGGAAAAGAAAGACAAGATATGAGAAGATATGACAAAAAAGGAGGGACAATATTTAACCTCTAAAAAGTGGAATAAGTATAGTTTATGTAGAGATCATAATAATACAGATCATGCTTGGGTGATTTTTCCAAACAATCCAAAGAACAAGCACATGTTCATAAGTGAAGATGACATGTTAATATAAAATGATTGTGATGTACTTAATGTTTGGGAAACGTATGAAGAGTTTGATAAACATGTGCAAGAAAATAAATACCAAATAGAATATAAAACATAAGAAATAATAATGGTCCACACACATAGTACAGAGAGATATACCTTGGAAACTCTTAATTGAGAAAACCATCCTAATTGAGAGCTATTCCTCTCTCTATCTCAATGTATTATCTTCACAATTTACAATATAATATTATACCATCCAAAACCTTAATATGTTAACCCAGGTTAGATTACAATCATAATTCCTTAACTAAAATTAGTTTACAATGGGCCGAAAAACCAGTGGAAAAAAAAAGCACAGAACAAACAAAAAATTGACCCAATTTTTTTATTATGGAGGCCCGCAAGCCCCATGTTCCCCCCTAGTCAAGGGAGTGATCACCTCGAAGACCCCCTTTTCTCTAGGGACCTACAAAGAGTACAACACATGTCCAACATTCTCCCACTTGTTGTAGTCTTTGTAACGAGGGAAAGGGAAAGCATTCATGGCAGCTACCATGGGAAACAATACCCACTAATTCTCTAGACCAAGAAAACTTCTTAGTATTAATCGTCTTTGTCAACGAATCTGTAACATTCTTCAAGGTATCGACCTTTTTTCGTTAGAAATGCATGCCACTCGGGGCCAGTGCATTTCAACCATTGGCTAAGAATCCACAATCCAGGGGCATCTAAGTCATTGAAATCACCCAGGGATTTCACTCGTCCTAGGCCACACCAGCCCTTAACATGGTTGGATTTTTTGGGTGTCTCCTCCCAACTAAGTCACCAAAAGGATATTGAACTTGGGTTGCATAGAAAAAGAAACCCACACCTTAATTGGGTGAGCTAGTGGGCATTGACTTCAAGGTATCAACCTTATCCAATAATAATTTGTTTTTCAACCATGTCTTAAAAAAATGGTAATGTACATCAATATGCTTTGTCTTGGAATGGAAAACATGGATCTTTGCCAAAAAAAAATGTACTTGAGTCATCACAACTTATTCTCATTGCTTTTTGAACAAAACCAATACCTAAACATAATGTTTGCAACCATATAACTTCCTTACTTCCATGCGTGGATGCCATGTATTCAAATTTTGTAAGTGGCAATAAAATTATAGCCTACCTCTTACTCATCTAATTGATTTCTCTACCAAATAAGTTTAAAGCACAATCACTAGTAGATATTACGTGGTTAAGATATCATCAACGAATACACGAATATTTATTTTCATGTGAGGTCTAGGTCTTCCTTGGTATCTGATTGCATAATTTGAAGTGCCATGCAAATATCTAAAGAATTTATTTACATTTGTCCAATGTTCCTTCCCTAGTTTTGACATATACATGCTCAAAAATCCCACTTCATGGGCAATGTCTTGTCTAGTATACACCATAGCATACACTAGGTTTCTAGTAGCACTAGTGTACATAAAACATGACATGTCATCTAAATAATTTTTTAGCTATGAGAATAGGGAGCTTTACCACTTTACATTCTTACATATTAAACCTTAGCACTACTGACTTGACATATTTCCTCTGCTCAACCAATGTTTTATGTTTACTTGTCTCTTTTAATTTCCATGACCAAAATAAAATTTGCAACACAAATATCTTCCATATTAAACTCATAAGACAAATGAGCTTTGACATCCTTGATTATTCCTTGCTATTTCCAATTAACAACATATCATTAACATATAAGGTCACATGAATAAAATGGTCACCAATTTGTTTGGAATACAAATAGTGATTTGCTTTTCTTCTTGAGAAACCAATTCCAATACATAGATATAAAACTTTTGATATCAGTTTCTTAGTGATTGTTTTAATCAATATAAGTAAGTTATTTAGCATGTAAACTAGATCCTTCTTTCCATTCACTTCAAAAACTTATGGTATTACATGTATATTTCTTCTTCAATATCACTATGTAGAAATGGTATCTTCGCATCCATTTACTCTACTTCAAGATAAAAAGAAACAACATTAGAAAAAATAAATCTAATAGAAGTTAATTTAGCTGCAAGACAAAAAATATCACCACAATCAATTCCCTCCACGGGGGAATATCCCTTTGCTAATAGGTGAGATTTGTACTTCTCCACCTTATATTTTGCATTCAACTTCTTCTTAAAAATCCATATGATACCAATAGGTTTTCTTCCAACTTGTAACTCAACTAGATCCTAAGTATTATTTTTATCCAAAGAATCCATTACTTCAGTCATGGCCTTCTTCCAAAGTTAATTATCATCTAAACCCATTGCCTCCCTAATAGTTATAGGATCATGATCATTTATAGATATAATAAAAGTAGAATGACAATTAGGTGTTGTATACATTTCTAGTTGCATTCTTTTCCAAACCAAACTCGTTGAGGTTAGAATAGGAGGCTCTTCCACTACTAGTCCATCTTCTTCTGTTGAGTTAGATTCTTCACCCTCCAACTCAAACTCTATCATCTCTAGTTCTTCTTCCCTTGGTTGGAATTCCTACTTCAGAATAACTTTAACTTCTCTAAATACAACATCCCGACTATAAATATTCTTCTTCGTTACTAGGTTCCAAAGTTTATAACCTTTTATACCATCTTTATAACCAATAAGGATGCATTTTCCAACTTTCTTATCTAGCTTACTTTATTTTCCTTTGGAACATGCACATAAGCATCACAACCAAAAACTCTCCAATGTTTAAGGGAGGATTTTTTTTATAATCCATGCCTCATGCGGATCATGTTATCTAATGTTGATGTAGGTGAATGATTTAGCAAGTAACATGCAATATCCACTACCTCTTCCCATAATTCATGTCATAACCCTACACCACTAAGCATACTTCTTTCATTTTCTATTAGTGTCCTATTCATTCTTTTTACAAATCCATTCTATTGAGGTGTGTATGGATTAGAATTTTGCCTTACTATTCCACACTTCTTACAAAATTCCACAAATTCATTTCCACAAAATTCTTTACCATTATATTTCCTCAATACCTTTATTTTCTTCCCTGAATGATTTTCTACAAGAAACTTCAACTCTTTGAATTTACTAAAACCCTCATATTTCTTATGGAGGAAATAGACCCATGTGTTTATTTGTTTTATACAAGAAAATGCATATATTGTATTAATATTAAGGGTTGTGGTGAACCAAATCATTTGAAAAGGACAAAGATGCTCAAACTTTTAAACAAAATTGCTTGATCAAGCCGAACCCTAACCTAATGTTCTTCATAAGGGTTTCTAAAAGAGACAAAACATGGAACATGCCTATTAAACCTATAACTGTACTAACGAACAAAAGTTCCAAGTAACATGATACAAGTGTAAATCATAGAAAGAGAAATAAATTAACCAAACCGGTGCCTGCTTTTTGCTTCCTCCATAAGGGCATCTTCATGCTCTTGTCCATAATATCCTTGAGGTTGTAGTTGTTTTTCCATTGAATTGTTGTATGTTTCACTATTTCCTCTTCAACTGCTTTATCCATGACTGATCTTGTTGAAAATAAAGGTTGACCCCTAAAAATTGAGTCCCATTGGAAAAATCTAAATAACATTGTAGTGCATATCAATGTCACTAACCTGTTTATCATATTTCAAACAATGTTCTTGCATCCTTACCTCCAATTCTACATATTTTATCTATTGATTTTCCAAATGACTGGTCAAATAGTTAATGGCTTGCCTCATGCCCTCTAACTCGACATTAATTCTCCTCGTAATTTTCTTAACATCATAATTATTGTGGTTCCCATAAAGGCCAAGGGAAGGAGTATTTTCCATTGAAATAGTTGAGAGCTCAAGCCTCCTATATTCCTTGATGAAGTTTGTTTTATTGAAGAAGGACCAAGTTCCAACTAGATTGGGTCCTCAATTTGAAGAGGATAGACTAACAAAGGAAGGATTCAAGTACACCAATATACCAAGAAAACCATCACAGACATCATACCAAAGACAAACCTACAAATATATGGGTGAAGAGAAAAAATGTGTCATTGCAGTAGCAACTCATTTTTTTCCTCTCTCAAATAGGGAGTACTATTTGATTTGGTTGGTAATCACATGCAATGGGAGGAATATGATTCAAAGTAAATAAGGTTCAAATTAACCATCCAAAGAACTGTAATCATTGCAGTCTACTAACTAAAGAATCTTCCCAAGTTAGCTCTCTTGAAAGTGAACCGCCATTGGACCATGCACCCCTAGAGCTAATACAAAGCCAATTCATGGTATAAAGACAAAATATCCCACCTTTATACATGAACATGAGTACATGTCCTTTAAGGAAGCATACCCAAGAAAGATTGAACCAACAAATGAGGAGCCTAGAAGCACGATGGAGCATGTGGTCTCCCTCACATGAATTAAAGGCAGGAGTGATTGCATGTCGTATAGATTTAATAAACTATCACTTGGAGCACATAACATCCATACCTTGAGAGATGTTAGCAAGGTACCCTTTTGCAATATTGATTAAGCGTATGAAGGACATAAATGGAGATAAACCATATAAGGGGGGTCTCATTTTTTACGAGGAGCCCCATCTCCAAATAAATTGCTTTGCTTTCCTATTAATTAGTCATTTTATTGATTGGTCGATGAATATGAAATTTATTTACCCATTCTAACTAATCCAAGTTCCAAATGGCCTTTTTAATGATTATACTCAACTTCGATCCTATTTTAGGATCCTTTTTGTAACCTGATTTGATACAAATAGAGTCTCCAAGAATGATAGCCCTCTTTATCTAATGTTCTTGGAGGATGATAGATCCTTATAGTATGGAATAGGATTATGCTTAATTGTTTACCTAATTTCCTTCCATGAGGTTTATATCTTTTCCCCAACTCACTTTCCTCCTTCATCTACCTCACAAAATGTTGTGCCTCTCATCCAACCTAACCCTTATGTCCCTCCCAATGTGAGTTTTACAACATTTCCTTATCATCCAAATTCCAATTTAATTTTCTATATAACTCTTCACCTTTTATACTATTCAAGAATTTGGTTCCTTGAGAATATTTCCTCTTGTGTCAATCACCCTAAACTTTGAAACTCAAAGTATAACTAAACAAGCCCCTCATCCCAACTTAATAACTCAAACCCATCCCATTTCTCCAAACCAAATGTGTCCTGAATAACTTCCTGACATGATCCAATGAAACTACAAATCCATGATAGATTCCCAACCTTACAACATGTCATCTCAAACTTCAATTCCACCTTTGGGATTTTCTCATCATCCAAGTATGATCACAACCATGTCACAACATTACAACATGCCATCTCAAACTGCAATGCACACTTTGAGATTTTCTCCTCATCCAAGCATGAATACAATCATGTCACAACCTTCCAAATAAGTTTGTATTCTAATTAACCCACAACCACATGCCAAGTCTTAATTCCAATAAACTCACAATCATGCATCCAGGATTACATCCAAATATGACACAACCTTAGAGCACAAACTTTTACTAAAGTTAGAATCCAAGAGCAAATAGATTCAACAATGTATTTTCTTATAAATATAACATGGAACCCAACCTTCTTTAATTCAATTAGTTGTGCAGGGATACCACCTTTAAACAAGAATAACAGTCCCTTTAACAAATTTCCAAACCAAAACCCAAACATTGAAAGTTGAAACATGGGTGGTTTAAAATCCCCCGCTAAACATTCTACTATGCACTTCTTTAGACAACCATCCATAGATTGTGGACACTTTACATATCCCTCCGAACTTACCTGAAATGCCTAAGTTCAATGGTGCTCTTGGAGATGAACTTGAAAACCACACTTTTTCCTCACATATACCAAGTTTTTACGTGAGAAAAAATTGTTCCTAAAATTATTTCCATGCTCCCTTAGCAATCTGTGAGGTACGAGCACATATTGCTGATGAGATTTCCTTGCCTTACCAGTATATTAGAGACAGATCCAATGCAACTATATGGTTGAGTAGGTATATGAAAAGTGGGTCATGCAGTATGGTTCTCTTTTATTTATCTTAGTAGATTAAAGTAGCTCTTGTGGTGATATCATTGGTGATCATTATCTTCTTTAGTGCTGATTTGGAATAGTGGGGTACTATCGGTGTTGTGTGTTTCATGTATGGTTGTTGGTGGGATTATCCTTTGTCAGTTGATCTCATCTCCCAATATTTCCATGCATCACCCTACCAATTTTCTTTCCATCCATCCATGTCATCCATGCAGTAGGATACCTTGTGACTATGGACCAATGTTTTGTGTTTACTTGTCTCTTTTAATTTCCATGACCAAAATAAAATTTGCAACACAAATATCTTCCATATTAAACTCATAAGACAAATGAGATTTGCTTGATTATTCCTTGATGTTTCCAATTAACAACATATCATTAACATATAAGGTCACATGAATAAAATGGTCACCAATTTGTTTGGAATACAAATAGTGATTTGCTTTTCTTCTTTAGAAACCAATTCCAATACATAGATATAAAACTTTTGATATCAGTTTCTTAGTGATTGTTTTAATCAACATAAGGAAGTTCTTCAGCATGTAAACTATATCCTTCTTTCCATTCACTTCAAAAACTTATGGTATTTCATGTATATTTCTTCTTCAATATCACTATGTAGAAATGGTATCTTCGCATCCATTTACTCTACTTCAAGATAAAAAGAAACAACATTAGAAAAAATAAATCTAATAGAAGTTAATTTAGCTACAAGAGAAAAATCTCACCACAATCAATTCCCTCCATGGGGGAATATCCCTTTGCTAATAGGTGAGATTTGTACTTCTCCGCCTTATTTTTGCATTCAACTTCTTCTTAAAAATCCATATGATACCAATAGGTTTTCTTCCAACTTGTAACTCAACTAGATCCCAAGTATTATTTTTATCCAAGGAATCCATTACTTCAGTCATGGCCTTCTTCCAAAGTTAATTATCCTCTAAACCCATTGCCTCCCTAATAGTTATAGGATCATCATCATTTATAGATATAATTAAAGTAGAATGAAAATTAGGTGTTGTATACCTTTCTAGTTACGTTCTTTATCAAACCAACCTCGTTGAGGGTAGAATAGGAGGCTCTTCTACTACTAGTCCATCTTCTTCTGTTGAGTTAGATTCTTCACTCTCCAAGTCAAACTCTATCGTCTCTAGTTCTTCTTCCCTTGGTTGGAATTCCTACTTCGGAATAACTTTAACTTCTCTAAATACAACATCCCGACTATAAATATTCTTCTTTGTTACTAGGTTCCAAAGTTTATAAACTTTTATACCATTTTTATAACCAATAAGGATGCATTTTCCAACTTTCTTATCTAGCTTACTTTATTTTCCTTTGGAACATGCACATAAGCATCACAACCAAAAACTCTCCAATGTTTAAGGGAGGATTTTTTTATAATCCATGCCTCACGTGGATCATGTTATCTAATGTTGATGTAGGTGAATGATTTAGCAAGTAACATGCAATATCCACTGCCTCTTCCCATAATTCATGTCATAACCCTACACCACTAAGCATACTTCTTGAATTTTCTATTAGTGTCCTATTCATTCTTTTTACAAATCCATTCTATTGAGGTGTGTATGGATTAGACTTTTTCCTTACTGTTCCACACTTCTTACAAAATTCCTCAAATTCATTTCCACAAAATTCTTTACCATTATATTTCCTCAATACCTTTATTTTCTTCCTTGAATGATTTTCTACAAGAAACTTCAACTCTTTGAATTTACTAAAACCCTCATATTTCTTATGGAGGAAATAGACCCATGTGTTATACAAGAAAATGCATATATTGTTTTAAGATTAAGGGTTGTGGTGAACCAAATCATCTGAAAAGGACAAAGATGCTCAAACTTTTAAACAAAATTGCTCGATCGAGCCGAACCCTAACCTAAAGTTCTTCAAAAGGGTTTCTAAAAGAGATAAAACATGGAACATGCCTATTAAACCTATAAATGTACTAACGAACAAAAGTTCCAAGTAACATGATACAAGTGTAAATCATAGAAAGAGAAATAAATTAACCAAATCGTTGCCTGCTTTTTGCTTCCTCCATAAGGGCATGTTCATGCTCTTGTCCATAATATCCTTGAGGTTGTAGTTGTTTTTCCATTGAAATTGTTGTCTGTTTCACTATTTCCTCTTCAACGGCTTTATCCGTGACTTATCTTGTTGAAAATAAAGGTTGACCCCTAAAAATTGAGTCCCATTGGAAAAATCTGAATAACATTGTAGTGCATATCAATGTCACTCACCTATTTATCATATTTCAAACAATGTTCTTGCATCCTTACCTCCAATTCTACTTGTTTTATCTCTTGATTTTCCAAATTACAGGTCAAATAGTTAATGGCTTACCTCATGCCCTCTAATTCGACATTCATTCTCCTCGTAAATGCAAAATCAAAATGACTACTAACCATCATATAAAATAAATATGTAATGATTATTCCTCATGGAACCCAAAACATGCATGGAACTAAGATGGAGTAAGGGACTGCTAATTCTAAGATCCCTCTAGAACTTGGAATCAAAGTTATAGCCAATTGAGCACTAAACACAATGGTTTTAGAAAATATCCTCATGGAGCCTAATTGAGGCTTGGAAGTGAGCTAAAGGTTGCTTGATATAATTTAATGGGGGCCTCCTAAACACTTCACCCATATGTGAAACACTCCCTTCCCCTAGTGTTTTCCTATATTGCACACGTCATTTTCGTTCCCCTTTTCCCTTTTACTCTAAGAGACCATCAAGTCCGTTCACCAGTCACATCCCTTGACTGAGCCTTGGTTTTCTCCACCTTACCCAGGGGTAGTAAGGGATAGAAAAGGGGTGAATGTGAAAGCAAGTATATGATCAACACCACATTGGCACTACACTATTGTTCCTACCTTGACATGTTTGTATGTATGCTTTGAATTTTCATCACAAATGTATATTATTTATTATGTTTTGATTCTAATACCAATATACTTAAAGGAGTAAGTTTTAACCCCATGCATGCAGAGACTTGGATATAAAGTATTTAGCTACATCCTTTGACCAAGTTTGTCAACCAGGTTTGACAAGTCAAAATATTGGTCCCGGGGTGAAATTAGATATGGAGGTTCTAGTTTGTGTTTTTGGTACCTATGGACCCCACTACATGGTTCCATGCTTCAATTTATGGTGATTGAACATAATTCGTGAAATTTTTAATAATTATTATTTATTAATAGCCTTATTTCTATTGTTGGGCATGGAATTTGATACCAGATCGCATACTAAGTGGTTATGGTCCATGTGAGTACATGTTCCTAATGGATTTGGACCTTCCGAGTCCTTCTCTGCATTTATTAGACATCCAAGCAAAGGAGATCACCATTTCAAGCCAATTTTATGATCTAGAAATTTTGTCAGCATGTTAAAAAAAAAAGACTTAGTAAAGTCACCCAAAGGGAAAGAAAGATGCAAATAATCAAGGGGATAATATTATTGTACATTGGACATACCGTAGACTTCATATGGCACACTTATTTCATGTATGTCCCCCCCACTCTCCACTTGCTCTACTAGGCAAGCCACGCCATGGAGAGAGGGGTGCTCTAGTGGGGTTGACTTCAATGTTGGGGACTTGTTCTATTGATATGATGACTATTGTATACTACTAAGGGGATAAAAAAACCTCTAGGCACCCCCTATGAGACTTTTTATGTTGTATTTCCCTCATGTGATGTTATTTCCCACTAAGAGAGGGGTGCACTTGGGCAAATTTGCCACCCTTTACTTACTGGTTATAATGTGTATTTGAGAGTAAATCCCATCCATTGATCATTCAGGTTGATGATTAAATCCCAACAATTGATGTTAGGGATATTGTATTGATATTTCTATATATTGAATCCCTCACTCATTGTATAGAATCTTGGCATTTTTGACATTGAATAGATATAATTTTCCAAGCAAAAACTTGTCTCTCTTGTGGGATGAATGTGTGGGATTGTGATTGAAATTTATTTTTCCATTGCATTTGAAGATTTTGATGTTTTTTTGGGTACCATCCTACTCTAATTTTTATTGTAGGTAGAGAAACCAACTTGAGAGGGTTGCACCACTTAGGGAAAACTCATTTTTCCCAATCTCGAGTCTCGTTTAAATAGGGAGTGTTTTTGCTTTAAAGTTAATCATTTCCTTATCACATGCTTCTCACCTATTGTTGCTCTTATTGTTTGATATTCAAACTGATTTGTGTCTTTGTTTGGCAAGAAGAAGGGGGAACACCAGTTCACTTAGGATTTGCATTATCAATCCGAAACTTCACCAAGTTTTTCTATTTGATCTTTACAAGAATAACCTTCACTATTTCAACATTTTTCTATAATAGCCAAGTATATATTAAATCTCCTCTTATGTTCATTTTCTATTCCATTCGTCAATCAAAAGATAACTAAGTTAAAACCCTCATTTTTCATAAGTTGTGTTACGATCACCTATTGTAGTTTTCTTTTGGAACCCAAGTTGGAGTTCCTCTAAAACCCTAGGGACCAAATTTTATTCAATTCCGACTCCCTTTACATAACCTTTATAAATGGTCTACCTAGGGGGAATTCCCCCTCCTTGGGCATCCCCACATTTTGTTGGTTTGGTGACTTGGGTGTTGCTTGTTTGTATTTTAATTGATTTATCTTACATCAAGCATAGATTTGAAGTCCTAAGACATCCACCAAAGTCTGATAATTTTTTCCCTATGTATTTTTGTTTTTAAGAAGTTGAATCCCCTTAGGGTAGATTTTTAATTAACACTTAGCACTAATTTCATCCTAGATTTTTGGTTTAATCATTCCACTTCTAAAGTTTAATCATTTCATCATTTATCTCATATATGATATATGCATACATTTTCGCAATTAATCATCAAGATTATCATCCAGTAGTGTGCTTTTATGGTCTAGGGTCACTATACCAAGGTATCTCTATATGGTTTTGTAACTGTCTTGTTATAGGTGTCTTGGTTGTTTGAGTCTTTCCACAAGGGAAGACAAGGGTCTCCACCTTTTCCTTCTTACATAAATGGCATAAAGTAACGAGATCTCATTTGGTGTGACAACTACTACATCAGTAGTGGATGAGGCCCTTGAAGTGTCATTAGGTTTAGCTTCCCATCCTCTACCATCCTGGATAGGTTCCCTCCTAAAGCCAACTACAATATTTGTTATAATAGGTAGCATATCCATTTTGTAATGGTAACTAGTTGAATATATGATGGTGTAATTATGGGGGTGGGGGGTAGCGTAATATCTTTATTTTGACTCTTTGTATGTTTTTGGATTGATTGTAAATAAGTGGATGTAATGACAGGATTCAAATTATTAAAAAATTGACCCCATGTGTAAATGATGGAAATATATTGTATAAATTCCTAGAGATGAAGGTCAAGAATCGACTAGTGAATGTGTATAAATTTGTTTTTTATATACCATGAGATAAAATTGCTAGCATATTATCAGATATGTAAATAATGTTTTAAAAATTAATATAGTGGTTCAATCCTTTCTACTAAGAGCATGCGGGGGGATATGATTCCACTAGAGGGGAAGAGGAAAGGAGGGTCCAAGAGATTGTTAAATAAACCTAAGTTGTCTAACTTTTCTAAATCTCATCTTACCACAACATGCCTTATTAAAAACCACAAACACCAATAATTGAATGAAGGTGGTGTTTGTTATCAACCCAAATGGCACTTCTCCGTCTGAGTGCCGACATTCCTTATGTTGGTACACAAAAGGACATTTTAGGATTGAAGTTTTTCCAAAACACTATAGATGGGCATGACTTGGGATGCATTTACCCTTGAACCAAATTTCAATATAATTTTTCTAAGTGTTGAGTTACGTACGCGACTATCTCCATTGCAACTTGCGTATGTACGTGACTATCTCCATTGCAACTCGCATACGTACGCGACTATCTCCATTGCAACTCGCGTGTCATAAGCAGGTTGCCTATATCAATAATCACATAGATCTTGATTCAACCTTAAAACATATAAAACACGATTAATGGAGATTAGTTGGGTCTTAATCATTAACTATCCCAACTGTTTCAACCACCCCAACCTTCGAAACCACTCTATTTCCCAAAGTATAAATAGAGGCCTTGGGGAGGGCATTAATCAATCAAGATTGGAGAGCAAAGTTATGCTAGTGGTATATCTTCAAAAGTCTTTGAGTAGCAGAATTCAAAGTCCTTTGGTTGCAGAGGAGTCCTTGCCTCAGAAGCTGGGTTGTACTCTTATCTCATTCACTGATTGTTAATAAAGAGAATTCTTCTTCCAACGTTGTGTTGAGTCTCTTTCATGTATCATGGTTAATGAATATATTTGATTATGTATTGGACATATTGTTTATCTAACCTCTTATATATACTTACATGAGATAGTACTTGGATAATTTTCTTTTTATAGGTGAAAGAGGTGCATCCTTGGAAGCTTTGGAGAGAAGAGGAACGGAAGAAGATCAACCATCGGTAATCAGGTGAGTCAATACTTTATTCCTATTTCCTTTCTATTCTTTGTTAAAGCTGATTGTCTACAAGGTTAGTAGTAAGTTGGTAACCCTAGACCCTAGGTTACGAGGGTGCTTAATCCTGAACAACAAAACTAGCAACTTCGCTGGGGATTCCAGCCTGTTGCGGGTTAGTCCTATAGATCCTTGCCTAGTCTGTGCTCTGATTCAGTGTGTGGTTTTATATCTTGGTTTGGACTTGCAATAGTGTTTTAGAGACCTTCATAATTTTTTCTTTTTTGAAATTTTTTTGTCCTGTACACGGGTTGATGTGCTACACAATTGCGTACAGAATCTTGTATACACGGGTTTCTATACTGAACAGTCACGTACAATACATGGCTTGTTCTATTAGACAGTCGCATACATACCTTAGCAACAATTTTTTGGGTAGGGTTGCTTGTCCCTGTCTTATTTGGATTTTTCCTTGCTTTGGGGTCTTCTAGTACTTGCACTTTACTGTAGGTTTGAAAACCCTGTACACCATACTTTGTGCTTTTCAGTATGCCCTTGATTTTTTGTTGTTTGAATCTTCTTTCTTTGAGCAATCTGAGGTGGATTATCCTGTTTGGGAGATAGGTCCAAGTGCCGTGTATCTGAATCAATGATCAGGGTTTTAGATACCTTGTACCCCACACTATTTCCAAGTAGTTTCGGTTTGTCACTTGCCTTTTAATGATTTTAGTGGATTTCATTCATTGTTTCTTCCTAAGCTAGGTGTTTGCCAAGTCTCTTCCTTAGGTGGTTGATTTTTGGTTCTTATAAGTCTGCTATACTTCATTTTGCTTGCTTTATAGTCTGATTATTCAAGCATACTCAAGAATTGTTGCATTTAGATGCATAGTAATTTTTGAAGAGTTTGAAAAGTGAAAATAAAGCATTGGAAACATTTTCATTTTAATTGCATATTGCAGTTTTATTTTCAGTTTTTGAATAAAATATCAAAAATTACAAAAAAATAAGTCTTAGCTTTCTCTTACCTAGTTGTAATTTCATTAGTTCATATTTACAAGGAAAAAAGAAAAAGAAGCTTGCTTTAAGTAGTTATAATTTGCTTTGGAATTCATTTTATACACCTTTTTACTTTTCTTATCGAGTCTATAATATCATAGTCATTCACGCCACTTACCCTCTGACTAAGAACAACCCTTAAAATGAACGCTATAATTTAAAATTTTTTAGTAAGTTTTGTTTTATAGGGTCATACACCTAATAGCTTAGGCTAGACTTGTGGGATAGGAAGTGTAAACTCCCCATAAGTACTTAAATTCAGACGTAGTTGGCCAATCGATAGGTAAATCCTTCTCTGTGTTGATAGTATATGGGAAGCTCCTCTCAAACGAGAGTTAAGCACGAGGCTACGTGGAGGCTTGGATTGAGGAGATAACCCTCATTCCTTGTCAAAACGTAGACCAAGGTTTTTATGCTTCTGGGGATTCTTTCCTAGATAGAGTTCCGGGCTTTGATACCCTACCCATGTGTACAAATCAGGTTTGTGACTGTCCCCCTAGAATATTGATATAGTTAAGGTAGCCTCTAGTCTCTTAGACATCTACGGTTTATACACAGGTAAACCGAAAGGCTATTTCTGGTTCACCTTGGACGGGATTGGAAGGTAACCCTTGTTGAAAGTGTAGGAGGGCGGTGGGTGATTGCTCCACTTATGCCTAAGAACCTCTTCAAGGATGCCAAGAAACTGTCTCTCATCTTTCTTTAGAAAAGCATATCTTATACCCCTTGTGATTGTTGAGACTTTAGGAAATTTTGTAGTGATTTCTCTGTGGTTTGTCCATGTTTTTAGCCGACCTTAGGGTGTGAAGAGTCAAATTTACAATCGTAGAGGAAAAATCTATCAGAAGGTCATGAAGGTTGCAAAACCTTCCTCCACTTATCACATTGGAACCTCCACCTCCCCCTCAAAGGTGGAGATTGGACACGAACGATTCTTTCGAACCGATAGGACTTAGTGAAGTTTCGGGTGAACCAGAACTTAGGGCAAACCATTTTAATTTAAACATAGTTGAGATAGAAGACTTGCAAGCTGACGAGTTTGCAAGGAATTTTAATTCACCTCTAACTGACTTAAACGATACGGTGATCGTTAAGGTTCATCCTTTCAATCCACCCGTGATTGGTGTCCCTTTGGGAAGAATAATGTCTACTACAGGAGAAAGTTATTCTACTTCCACCTTAGTCGCTTCGGCTGAAGAGGTACCACCTCCCCTGGTAGGTGCCCCTAGAACAAGTATACCTATTACACCGTTAACTCCAACTAGCCGGGTGGTTCAACCATCGACTCCCATAAGTTTAGCAGGTGCTTCTGGTGGTATGGTCACTAGGATTCCTAGTGTACCTACAGTCCCTACTTCCTTCACACACACTGCTCAGAGTGGTCCTATAGGATCCTCAAATTTTGTCCAGGGTTTTCCTTGGAATGGGGGGCACATGTAGGCCCAACACCCGCATATGTAGGGGTGCAGTTTGGAAACCTTAATCCTTATGGTCAAAGTTTTCAAACTCCGGTTTCAGCTCCTTTTACGAGCTCTCCTTTTTCGCTTTTCAGCGGAGGGATACCTGCTTCTGTATTCCAAACCCCAGCTTCGACTAGGGCAGCTAGAACCTCATATACTTCACTGCACATAAACAATCCACTAGCTTATGGATGGAATCCTTTCCAAAGCAGCCTGACCACTTCACAACCGGCAGAAGGGGGCAACCCCACCTTCACATATGGGAATATGGGGGCAAGTCCCTCTAATCCCCAAACTGGTACTTTTAGTGCTCCAATTAGACCCAAGCTCCCTTTCCTAGCAACGTTAAATTTGCCATATTTGTCGAAACTAATGAATGACTCGGTGAGACATAACTCCTCTGGCTACCCGTTCTTACCAAGCTACCCTCGAATATCCCAAAATTCGAAGGCAAAGTTGGTGATGATCCAGGAGCTCATGTCACCACTTTCCATTTGTGGTGCTCTTCCAACTCACTGAACAAGGATTCAGTTTGGTTGAGGCTATTCCAAAGAACTTTAACTAGTACTGCAGCAAAATGGTATATTGAATTGCCTTCTACTACGTTTAATAGTTTTTGGGACTTGGCTAATGTATTCCTTAGTCACTTCCAACTTCCTGTTCGATATGATTTTGAGACAAACTTCTTGTCTACCTTTCGGTAGGACAAGTCCACTCATATTTTAGATCACATCAAAGAGTAAAGAATATGGAAGAGCCTTTCAAAGCCACTATTCCTCCCGAGTTCTTATTAGAATGGTTCCTTAAATCCCTATTGCCATATATATCTAAGGATGTATCTACTTTGGGAGTGACCAATGAGGAAGAAGCCATCCTCAGGGCCCAACAGCTAGATTTGATATATTCTCAGTCTGGGATTTTATATGAAATTATCCCTGAGGCACCGAGGCCAATGCACAATGTAGAGAAACCTAAGCCTGGACCCCATGCTGATGGTGTGGTTGGTTCTGTAAATTCTCCCACTGTATAATCTTTGGCTAAACAGCTCCAATAGCTGTTTGTCAAACATTCTATGATGGAGGTAGCAAAGGCTACCCCCTCACCCCAAAATGCAAATGTTTTTGCACAATCCTCTCAGAAGGGCAAATCAGCAGCCCGGTGGGAAAAAGAAGAGAGGAAAACAGGGTGAGCAAAACCAAAACAAGCAAAAACCCACAAATAATGTTGATGGGGGGGAAAAAGAAGAGAAGAAGGTGAAATTCCCATGTAAGTTGTGCCATGAAGATCACCTGACCCATCTATGTCTCCTTATGGAACAAGCTCAGAAGCTGTTAAAATGCTAACAACCGGCTGTCCTAAAGGATCCTTTTCCCCAAGGATAGAATTTTGCTTCAGCTTCAAATGTAGCAGGGGGGCACCCCAAATGCTCCTGACCCCAATTATATCAACATGGTTCGATCCAAGACTTTACTATAGACCAGGAACAAGAACTATGAAAAAGAGGCTTTGGAGAAGGGTAAGTCAATAGGTGAAACTTCCAACCCTCTCATGATTGAGAAACTTGTCGAACCTATGCCTAAGATACCGAAAGGTGTCTTCAAGAAGACTTTGCATAATCCTAATGCTAGGGCTGCAGCAATCTACTTTGTAGTTGAAGACTTAGCCCAGACTCCTTGTGCGATGTTGGCTTTAGAGGTGTTACAGAGTTGTCCTGCTCAGTGAGATGCGCTCTTAGTAGCCTTAAGCAGTATGGACTCATCGAGCCTCATGGCAAAATTTAATTTGTCTGATGTCGAAATTCACCTACCATATCATGTAGCCTTATCGATAGATGTCATCCATGGTGGAAAGACCATTGGAAGGGTAGTTGCCAACAAGGGTGCTTCTACATGTGTCATGTCCCTATCTTGTTGGAAAGCTCTTGGATCTCCAGAGCTGGTTCCATCGAACACCCTACTTACTGCTTTTGATGGAAGGTCATTTCGTCCACATGGTATCCTACCGACTTTCGAAATTAAGTTGGCAGGGAAAGCAGTGTATGTTGAGGTAGAGGTGATTGTTGCACCTTTGGATTATAAATTACTCTTGGGGAGAAGTTGGACTTATGCCATGTCAGCTATTGCATAGGCTATATTTCGAGTAGTAGTGTTTCCACATGAAGGGAAGTTGGTTACTGTAGACAAACTCAGTTTTACTTGAAAAGGCTGCATGGAAACTAACGAGTCCACTGTACCATTGGTTGATCATGTAAGACATGCTTCAGAGAGCTTAGGGGCTGGAATGTATGCATCATTGATGGGCACATTTGATATTCCAGCTCTGATTAATTATCTAGGTTCTACTATTGTTGGGAAGTCTATAGAAACGGTTGTTGATAGAATGAATCCGTGGGTTCTTCCTTCCCACCATGAACCTAAAGTGCCCTTATCAGCATCGGAAGTAGATTATCAAGCTATCATTCATACTGTTGTTGATCCCATTCCGGTCCCTCTCATAGTCTCATAGGATCCAGAAGAAGCCTATTTGCCTGCTTGGGCAGCGAACTCTTTGCATTCTAGAGATTGCTTAGATATGGTTTTACCTTCGGATGAAGCCATTCTGGAAGCCATGTGCAGACAAGATAATGTCTACGAAGATCTTCACCATCGATCCTATTTTATTCCAGAGTTAAGCAAGATCGAGAACCAGGAGTTCCGTATGAGATTGGCAGGTGATGTTGATACACCTATTAATCCCTTACCAAGGGAAGGAATAATTGCTGAGGGGAATATGACAAACATTTCTGCTACGATTCCTATCACCATCTCTGCAAAGGCCAACATTGTGGAAAATGTACACATCGACGCGAACAGCTCTCCAGAGGAGATTGCGATCTATACTTCCTTGTTTAAGGAATTCAATGATGTATTTGCCTGGTCATATGAGGAGATGCAAGGCATTGATCCATCCATAGTCGAGCACAAAATTTGAACTTACCCTGATGCTAGACCCGTTCGACAAAAGTTCGGACCTGTCAACCCACGTAAAGCGGCGGCGATTAAGGCTGAAGTTGAGAAATTCCTGAAAGTCGGTTTCATTTACCCCATAGCTTTGACAAAATGGGTATCCAACCCTGTTCCTGTTGACAAAAATCAAAGTACTATACGCATTTGTACTGACTTTTGAGATCTGAAAAAAGCCTGTCCCAAGGACAACTACCCCACGCCATTTAAAGATCAAATTATTGATGCTTGTGCAGGAAGTGAATTCTTTTCATTTATGGATGGTTTCTCTCCTTGGCGTACCTTCGTATACAAGAAAATTCCCTTTGGATTGAAAAATGCAGGGGCAACCTTTCAGCGGGCAATGAATTTTTCCTTTCACGACATTAAATCCATTATCGAACCCTACCTTGATGATATGCCAGCACATTCTCGTAAGAGGATCGATCACCCAGATCACTTGCGTTTGATTTTTGAACAATGCAGATACTACAAAATTCGCTTGAATCCCCACAAGTGTGTTTTCTGTGTCGATTCAGGGAGACTGCTCGGATTCATTGTTTCCAACAAAGGCATTCGGGTGGATCCCTTGAAAGTTGAGGCCATTGTAAATCTGCCTCCTCCTCGTTCTATCAGCCAGCTTCAAAGCCCGCAGGGGAAGTCCAACTTCCTTCGACGTTTTATTGTAAACTATGCCAAGATTACTAAAGGTTTCATGCGCCTATTGAAACAGGCCACCCCATTTGTATGGGATGAAATTGCACAACTTGCATTCGAGGAATTAAAAAAATCTTTGTTGTCGGCACCGTTATTGCGCCCGCCAGATTACTCTCGGGATTTCATATTGTATCTGGTCGCATTTGAGTCGACCATAGGGGTAGTACTAGTCTAGGAGGACTATAAGCTTCAAGAGAATGTCGTCTACTATCTCAGTCGTGCTTTAGCCGGCCCTAAACTTAGGTATTCCCACGTTGAGAAGTTGGCCTTGGCAGCTGTGTATGTTGTTCAGAGGTTGCGTCACTACATCTTACTGAGGACCACGATGGTAGTGGCGGATGTTAATCCTTTTCAATATGTTTTATCCCGACGGATAGTTGGAGGCAAATTCAACAAATGGATAGTCATCCTTTAGGAGTTTGACTTAGATTTCCAATCTGCCAAATCCAAGAAATCCTTAGCTTTTGCTGAGCTCATTGCAGAATTTCCAGTAGAGGAAGATGTAGCCATTGCAGAAGACTCATTCCCAGATGAGCATATCTTTTTTATTTCCACCTCCGACCCCTGGTATAGAGATATACTTATCTATCTCTAGACTTTGAAGTACCCTGTAGCCTTCTCGCGGGAAGAACGACGTAAACTACACGTACATGCCAAGAACTACCTCATTATTGGAGATACTTTATATCGTAGGGGGGTAGATTATGTTTTGCGTCGATGTCTTACCCATGAAGAAGCAGAGATTGTCCTAAATGATGCCCATAGTGGAGCATGTGGGGGTCATTTATCTGGGTTAGCAACGGCCCATAAGATATTACGTGCTGGTTTTTTCTGGCCCACGATCTTTAAAGATTGTGTGGAAGTCGTTAAGCATTGTCATCCTTGTCAGCTTTACACCAGAAAAATGTGATCACATCCTGCTTCGTTATTTCTCGTCATCTCAGTGGGCCCCTTCACGAAGTTGGGGATAGATTACATGGCGTGCAACCTAGTCTCGGCTGGGGGGCACAAACATATCATTGTCGCTGTAGATTATTTCACGAAGTGGGAAGAGGCAATGCCCACCTTTAAAGCTGACGGGGAAACTGCAGCTTTTTTCATTTTCAACCAAATTATTGCATGATTCGGTATCCCTAAAGATATTGTCACTGACCATGGCAGTCATTTCAAAAATAGTATGATGACTGAATTGACCACTATGATAGGGTTTAGACAAGAACATTCATCTACATTCTATCCTCAAGCAAACGGTCAAGTCGAGGCTGTAAATAAAACTTTGAAGACTATTCTCAAATGTACTATTAATGCAACCCGTTCCAATTGGAACATCATGCTATATCCTACACTTTGGGCATATTGAACCAATGTGAAAACCGCTATAGGGTTTTCTCCTTTCCAACTCGTTCACGGAGTGGAAGCAGTCAACCCAGTCAAATGTGAAATCCCGTCCTTAAATATTGTTATTCATGTGTTACCTGATATGATTGAGCTAGAAGAAAGTTTATTACATTTAGAACATCTAGATGGGCAACGTAGAGATGCGCTGACAACAAATGAAGCTCATAAAAATAGGGTAAAAAGCCAATACGATAAATCGATCAAGCCTCGGATTTTTTCTGAAGGGGAGCTTGTCTTGCTCTAGGATCAGGACAAAGAACCCCTGGGGGCAGGAAAGTTCAGGTCTATGTGGTTAGGACCTTATGTCGTGTCAAAGGTGTTGAAGAAGGGTGCATATGAATTGACAAATTTCAAAGGGAATAAGCTGCCTGAGCCTAGAAATGCGCCCTACTTGAAAAAGTACTATGCTTAGGCTTAGCGCTTTTTCTTGTATTTTTATTATATGTATTTTTATGTACAATAGTTCATTGGTTTGTGTTTTTATACCATCTGTTGGTTATTATAGATGTCTTCCGAGTGGTTCGTAGGTTTCGCTGATGACGCCAGTCGCCACACTTGTAATCTGGCTTCAGCCACATGGGTCATTTACTCGCCCTCATGATAGCTAGTCGCCTCTGGAGGCACTTGCTTAGGTCCTGCTACCAATAATGTGGCCGAATATAGGGCTATCATTGAGCTTTTATGGGATACTTTGTCACGTGGTATCACTCAGCTAGAAGTCCGACTTGACTCTCAACGTGTGGTTTCCTAGCTCAATCGAGCTTATCAAGTGTGGAACCCTATTTTACTACGTTAGTTTATGCAAGTTAGGTTATTGGAAAGAAATTTTGAGTTTATTACATTCAATCATATTCCAAGAAATCAAAATTCATTAACTGATGTGTATGCTAATTATATCTTGGATTGGCACTTAACACATTTTGCATAAAAATATACAGCAGACACATAACAAAACACTTGTAAATAAAATCGGCAATATATATGTGTGTGTGTGTGTGTGTGTGTGTGTGTGTGTGTGTGTGTGTGTGAATATCTGTCCATATAGATAGGTCGAGTTTTCTAATCCTCGGATCTAGTCATAACTGTATAATATACAAAAAATATACAAAACATGGATCAAAGTCCATAAAATGCTTCTAAGTCTAAGCTTGACCACCCTGGTCCCCATGATTACCCTGATCACCCTGCTCTCAGGCTTCTTCAGCCTCCTCGGCTGCAGCAGCCTCCACAACATCAATATACACAAGTACTACTCTCGCTACCTGCCTCATAAGTCGTATCCAAACAGGTGGTATACCAACCACTAACTCCTGCATGATAGCAGGGATATGCTCAATGCGTAATGTAGGTACTCTTTGGGTAAGCTTGGCTAGATTTCTCTCAAGAACCCTAAGCAAACCCTAGTCCTCACCCACCACAGGACGTACATACATGCGTGGATGCCCAGCAGGGAGGACTAGACTAATATCTGCATTTTGACATTTAAAAAAAAGGGGATTAAAAACTCTTATACATATGTATATATCTTTATAGTTAAAATTCATAAAAATTTTAAAAATTTGAAAACAAAAATACCTAACTCTCCCCATGCTCCTCCAGGAGGGAGGACAAGGTTAGTGTTACCTCGGAAATCTAGTTCAGCATATGGAAATTGCTCCAAGGCTGGTAACTGTCGCTCCCACCAAAAGTAGAAGTCGTTGTCATATACACTCTGAACCGATCCACCGCCTCCCTGGCAGAGGAAGATCTCTCCCCACCTACTCAGTCTAGGCTGATGGGGAGAACGAACTGGTAATGGTACCGCAGGACTCAAACTAGGCACCTTCTCAAAGAAAAAGGCTACCAATATGCTGGAATAACCAAATTTTTTCTGCCTGCATCTTTTGCAGTCACAGAGCTGCTTCCTTGTTATCAGGATTACTCCCAAACACCAGTCATATAGAGCTCCCTGTAGACAGTCCACTACAAGTCTCATTTGGTTTCGAGTTGCAAGGTGAAGTGATGATGACCCTGCAACCCTCACTATAGTACTCGCTAATACCTGTAAGGGCAAGTTGCGAATATGAACAATAGGGATGCAGCTACCCCTCTTCTAAGTGCTAGGCTCGCAGTATATATCTATGTATTTATGTACACTTAGAAGGTCACCGCCTCTGCCGGTACCTTCCAAGTTCACCGGAGCTCCCCATCGTGATAAACCAGAGATAAAATAGACATCTTTCGAGGTAACCTCTAGAAACTCACCTTGAAGGTCAAACATACCAAGATCGTGATCCCAATAGTTTATCAAAAACTCTAATAGGCAGACATTTGATCGCATAGGTGAGGTACAGAAGAATTTCAATAACCCACTTTGCCGCAAAGCATTTACCGTGGGGGCATCTTGTAGAGCTTCTTGGTCCATGTCTTCATGTTCCCTCTCCCTCCACTCAAGCAGCATATTTCAATCTGATAACAAGCCATTTATAAACCATTAGAGTCATATAAAAAATTGATTTTTTGGCCCTACATAACTCTTTTTCTACCTCGCGCAGTGTATGCGACTGTCCTTTGGACAAGTCACGTACTTTACGCGACTTTCCTTCGGGCAACCCGTGTACAAAACGCATGTACACGACTATTGATATACCATACCCGCGTACACAACGTTCATGCTTTGAGGGCGTTGGAAAACATGAAAATTTTGCTAAAAATTGAAATTTGCTTGGATCAAATGAAAGAGCATGGAGTGTAGTTTTACCTGGCACTTACGGTTTTGAGAATTTTCCACCGAGTCGTCCACACCGAGCAATCAAAGGTAGAGTTAAAACTTGTCTATTTTGGGTAAAAAATCAAATGGTGAGTTTTGATTTATATTTTGAACTATTTATAGAAATATTATTTTCAAAGTGGGCTTTTCCCCTATATTTCATATTTTATATATAAAATCTAACTAATGCCATATCATTTTCTTCAATGTGACAGGTCTATGGTCGTTTAACATTGACTTTCCTCACATGAGTATCCTTGTTTAGAACCTACTTATTATCTTTCGATACTCATGCTGCAGCTGTCATAGGTTCAGGGGAGTCTTCTTAGCTATTTTTCACGCCAAATTGAGCATCACTTTGGTCTCTTTTTACAAGATATCCCTTTATAGGACTCCCCACCCTTATGGAGTTTCTTTAGGCCCAGGTCTAACTCCTCAAAATAGACTTGACTACCAAGTAAACTTGTCCATTCAAGCTCATTAAAAATATGTGAATGGGCATCCGCATTGGTGGTAGGTTATCTCTTTCTCAGACCATGTGGAATAATACAAGAAAGGATCACTCTCTTTTCTGCATAATTGAGAAGAGTATTCTAAGGTATAGGTTTATCACTTTTCCAGACCTGAGGGACTAAATTTGTGGAAAAGGAACACCCAGTATGAGCTCAGTTTTATCTTTTTCGTGCTCTGGACCTAAACATGAAAAAGATTTCGAGTGAACTTCATGTCTTTGTCATGCTCGTTAAACACCAAGAACAAAACATCGAGTTTATTGTTGTAAGCCCCATTTCTCGTACTCAAATGGATCTTTTCGAGTGATCTTTCTTCCCTTCACACTCATAAAAATCAAGCTATGTGTTGCTCTCGAAGGAGCGTTGGGTAGGTGGTAATTTAACCTTTCTCGGACCTCCTTGACTAAGTATGAAAAAGGTTCACCTTTTCTTCTATGAGAGTTAAGAGAGTTCTTCTGTGGTATGTTTTATACTTTTTCGGCCTCAAGAGACTAAATTGGATGAAAAAGAGCCCCCCTGGAGTCTTCTTCAAAGTTTTCAGACTCTCTAAACATGAAAACACCAAGTGAGCATGTACTAGTTCGGGCTCATAAAATCCACGACTCAATGACACTATCAAGCATTATTCCCTCTTCTCTTCAAGCTTGTCAAAAAATGAAGAGAGACTTGAGTTGAATTTCTTGGACTCATTAAAATTTAACAGGAAAGAAAAGGAAGAAGTTTTCTTTTGGTTCTCAGTCGTTGGCAGCATGTCTTCCTTGAACATAGCACTCTTTGTCTTTTCTGGTACTTATATCTCAGTGTTCACTTTCAGTTCAGCTATTACTTCGAGTTTCTTACTCCTCCTCTTGTCAGTTGTACCTGGGGAATCTGATCATGTCTCCTACATGACATATAAGTCTAGTTGTACTATCTACAAAGTTAAAAGCTGCCTTGGGTCATCTTTGTGTCGTGCTCATTGTTCAAGGATTTAACCCTGTATCTTATCTATATCTTGATTCCATCATTGTCCTATCTATTATTACTTGCATTTCCATTCCTTTACCCAGTTCCTAGTCACTCTTGTGATCCGTTGGAGGATCTATTGCCTTACTCATCATAGTATGGTTTCTCATCAGCACTTCCTGATAATGAAGACCTAGAGTTTTGATGATCGTACCTTAGGATTCACTTTCATTATTGGTGAATTCCTTTGCTTCAGTTGTCGATTATCACCTATTGGTTGACAATCTGTTGACTCCTATCCATGTTCGACTTCAATAACATCTATTTACATGGCTTGGATTGTACCGGTTCTTTGGGATTTTTGACGAAGACCTTAGGTTCATATCTATGGACTAAGTTGCACAAGATTATGTTGTGATCACTTACACAGCTTCCAGATATTTGAAGACTCATCATTATTGTATATTGTGGCTTCGATCCACCTTTGTAATATACGTGGTCTTGTACCCGTACCATATGATGTACTCAAATATTGTAACGGAGCTAGTATTCCAGTATATTGAACATAGCATCCTCAGATATGACTTTGCATATGACATTATTATGTATTTGTTTCAGGTACTACCTCTTCTCCATTGGACTTCTGAGTTCTTCAAGATAATGATTAGAATGTATTTTGGCCATCGTTTCCCTCTGACCTCACACATTAGGGGGTATCTGTTATCAACCCAAATGGCACTTCTCCATTTGAGTGCTGACATTCCTTATGTTGGTACACAAAAGGACATTTTAGGATTGAAGTTTGCCAAAACACTATAGATGGGCATGACTTGGGATGCATTTACCCTTGAAGCAGCTTGACATATAATTTTTCTAAGTGTTGAGTTGTGTACACGACTATCTCCATTGCAACTCGCGTACGTACGTGACTATCTCCATTGCAACTCGCGTGCGTACGTGACTATCTCCATTGCAACTCGCATACTGTATGTGACTATCTACATTGCAACCCGCGTACATCAGCGTACGCGGGTTTCCTTTAAGCAAATCACGTGTCATATGCGGGTTGCCTATATCAATAGTCGCGTACATCTTGATTTGACCTTAAAAAATATAAAACATGATTAATGGAGATTAGTTGGGTCTTAATCATTAACTATCCCAACTGTTTCAACCACCCCAGCGTTCGAAACCACTCTATTTCCCAAAGTATAAATAGAGGCCTTGGGGAGAGCATTAATCAATCAAGATTGGAGAGCAAAGTTATGCTGGTGGTATATCTTCAGAAGTCTTGGAGTAGCAGAACTTAGAGTCCTTTGGTTGCAGAGGAGTCCTTGTCTTAGAAGCTGGGTTGTACTCTTATCTCATTCACTGATTGTTAATAAAGATAATTATTCTTCCAACGTTGTGTTAAGTCTCTTTCATGTATCATGGTTACTGAATATACTTGATTATGTATTGGACATATTGTTTATCTAACCTCTTATATATACATGCATGACATAGTACTTGAAGAATTTTCTCTTTATAGGTGAAAGAGGTGCATCCCTAGAAGCTTTGGAGAGAGGAGGAACAGAAGAAGATCAAGCTTGTATCAACCGTCGGTAATCTAGTGAGTCAAGACTTTCATCCTATTTCCTTTTTGTTCTTTGTTAAAGCTGATTGTCTACAAGGTTAGTGGTAAGTTGGTAACCCCAGACCCTGGTTACAAGGGTGCTTAATCCTGAACAACAGTGTTTGGTGGGGAAGTCCAACTTCCATAGTTAGGGGGACGTGGGGATTGAGTGCAAACATCGAGGAGTGTAAGAGACTCCATCCCTATAGGAATTCAAATCACATGGAAATTTGAATCATCTATTTTACAGTGCAATTTCTTCATCTTAATTCAAAAGGTCTTGTTAATCTCGTGCATTCTCTACTACTATCCATTATTTGATTTGCTTAAGAATTTTCATGCTACGTTCAAAATCATTCTTCATTGGAGTAATTAAGTGACTAGAAATAACTAAGGAAGAGAAGACAATGAACTATGAAGGGAGATGGGAGGTTGTAAAGGAGTGTAGGTGTTGGGTTGATAGGAAACCCTTCCCATTTCTTGTATATTACACATTTAGTACTCAATATCCAAGATAAAACGGTGGGGTTTTCCTGAAGGTGAATAATGGGTTAGTCTTCACACACTAAATAGAATTAGAGAGAAGAATATCCATAAGGATTGTATTCCTTATGTTGTGTGGGTAGTGGAAGGGAGTGTCATGGTTGTGTAATTTGGATGGCCCCCATTAGTTTTATGTGGTGATTTTCTTTCCTGATCATGAGATCTATTGGGTTGGGTAAGTACTTGAGTGTGCTAGGCCAATTTCCTTCACCTTGGTGGTATCGTAGCCTATGTTGAAGGTCATAGTCACAGTGGAAACCTATGGTTGGGTGGAGAATTTCTTGCAATAGGTAATTTCCTTAAACAAAATTGATTGAAGATAAGTGTTCCATCTCTACTATGAATTATTTTTATGAATTCATGTTGAATTTATATTGCTAACATGGAATGATGCTTATGTATCAATTTGGAAATGGAATTCATGGTTTAAAGGATGTTGTATGCTTAGTTCACAACAATGATGCTTATAGATTCTTATTTTTTCCTCAAAAAAACATATTTTCTATTCGAGGAGAACAAATAATAAACGTCGGGTGATGATAGAATAGAGTAAGATCCAAAACTCTAAGAGCTTAAATACAAAAAGTCCTCAAGCATTGTCCAAATTTATGCCCAAACAATGCTATGCAAAGTACTTATCAAACAAATACAATATACAATCATCCCAAAAATGAATTTTAAAATTCTGGTAAGACAATGGATCTATTGTGCACTAGAACACCGTTATGGAAGGCCTCAAGGGAAAAATATTGCTCAGGAAGACCAACCCTTTCTTTAGAAAGTAAGTCTACTTCTGGTTCACAAATTTTCTCTCGGTAATATGTTCAATGACCATTTGTTGTAGGTAAGAAGTCACCCTTTTCTTTTGAATAGACAAAGGGGAAAGAGTGATGTTGTGAATATAATAATGATGTTTCATCCAATTAATTGTCAGTAGCGAGTATCCAAAGATATGAAGGCAATCAATATTGACAGAAAGAGCAAATTTCAAAAGATAATATATTACACATAATTCACCTATATTATTAGTACCCTTATCAAGGTTGGTCTTGAAATGAGATTGTTCTAACTTTGGAAGACAATGAACAAATCCCACACTCATTATTGGTCTTGGATCTTGGAAAGCTTTGTCGAATAATTCCCATGCAATGGACTTATCAATTTGAATGTCTTTAATTATTCAGGGACTTTTTGAAGGAGTAACATGTAAGAAGAAAGGTGTAAGAGACCAAATTTGGATAGTAATTTGATAAGTAGGAGTAAATAAACCTTAAAAAACCATGTTGTTATGGGATATCCATACTCCCCGGAGAAATAAGAGAGTAAGGGCATGTAGTTTCTTAATAGTCTAGTTATCCAACCAATTCTAAAAACAAGTAACTAAATTGTCACCCATCCAAAAGGGTATGTAATCGAGGTAGTTTTCTAAAACATTTCAAACCTATTTGAAGTAAGAGTAGTGTAAAAAAAAGTGATCAATTGTCTCTTCATGTTGTTTACACATCATGAAAATGCTTGGGCCCACTTTCCCTCTACATTGCAATTGATCCCATATCAGTACATGCGAATTTAGGACAAGTCACATAAACAATTATTTTCTTATTGAATATTTTATTTGCCAAATATTTTACCACCAGCAAATTAAATCTACCACCGATGGAAACATATAGGAATATCGCTGCTTAATAGTGTAATTTCCCCCAACTTGATTATAACACCAAATAAGCACAACCTAATTTCTAGTCAATCTAGTGTAAGCATTATGTAAATTAGAGATACAAATCTCCCAAGATGGTTTTATATTTACCTCAAGGTCCAAGTCCCCCAAAAATAACCACCCTTGTCTCCAAAGAGTCAAAGTCAAGGGATTTACCTCCTAGTAGAGCATAGCTTTGTATATAGCCCTAAAAAAGGCAATAATTTCATCCATAAGAAATATTTGTCTGTTGTATTCCATTATAGCATCTATTCACACTCAAATATGCATACCATCCCCCATCTTCCAAGCAAAGTATGGGCCCAAAAGTAAAAAACAAGAGTAAGGGATTTCCACTAACTGGATACATTCTAAATGCTTTTATTATACCTTCTAATCCAATAAAAAACTGTATTTAGCTTGATATATTTCACCACAATAATCTTCTTCCGTAAATCTTCTTTGGTGATTACATTCCACAAAGACTTTGCAGCTAATTATAAACCAAAAATGGTGCACGTTCTTAATTCCCTATCCACCCTACCTTTTAGAAACAAACAATTTATGCCATTTAACCTAATGCATGCCTTTGTATTCATGATTTCCCCACCAAAAAAATATTAAAGTAGGATTTTTAGATATTTTCTATAACCCCCTTAGGAATATGAGCAAGTGTATGTCAATACATAGGGATTGCTTCAAGAACGATTTTAACCAATATCAACCATCCACCATGAGGAAACTACTTATTATGCTAGTGACTATTCTTCTTTCTATTGTTAGCTAAATCCAATCATTTTTGGAATAGTAGTTGGTTTTGAGAATGAAACCCAATATTTGATGCAATCATCCAAGGATTGATTTTCGAAGTGAAAATGAGCAAATAGGGAAACCAACTATTCACTTGAGATATTGAAAATTTAGAGAGAATATTTATAGTTGCTAACTTTCATCCCAGTCACATAATAAAAGAGTTAAAGGATGTCGTTGATAATGTTTCCACCTATTTTTAATCCATAACAAAAAGAGTAGGACATTGTCTACAAAAAGGAGATGCAACAATGACACATTTCTTACCAAGAGTACTCCTTGCAATGTCCATGTACTTTGAGCATCTAAAGGTGCCCCTAGATTAGGCTCATATTGCTCCACTATTTCAAGAATAATGGGGAAGTGGTCTGAAACCTGAAATGGTCCTTCCTAAGAACTATATCTCCAAACCAAATTAGGAAAATCACTATGCACATGGAATCTATATACATGTTTGGAGATTCCATCATTACCTGAACTATTGTTAGACTGAGACACTTGGAGCTTAATAGTTTCAATTTAAATCAACTCAGCAACGTCCAAACCATTCAAGAAATAAGCTACTAATATTTTCATCCAAGCATTTTGCCCCTAAATCTCCCCACTGTGAAGTGTAAATTTTAGGTCACCACCAACTACATGATTGGTAGTTTGAAGACTCTACTTATTTAGAAGATTATCCCAAAAGGCCCTCCTACCCATGTAGGGGACATATATATTGAGCAATGTAAATGGGAGAATCAAAACTTTAACACGAAAAGTTATACAAATCCTAGAAGAGAATGAAAATGAATTGAAGAAATCAACATTATCATTCCAACTAGTAATTAGTCCTATAGACATCCCCACTAAATCAATAGATAATAGGTTCTACCCTCTCAACACCTTACTCAAATATGAAACTTTAATATAGCTCGTACCCATGGTTTCCAACATAATGAAAATATTAGGCCATTCTATTTCGATCAACCTTTTAAGGGTCAACTTATTGGATTAATCTCCTAGACCTATTACATTAAGAGATGAAATATTCATGGGAACGCATAAGAGAGGGCATGCCCAACGGTAAGGGACCTAGTGATCATTTTTTCCTTCCCTAATTAACTTCTAAGATGGATTTTTCCTTATCCAACCTAAAATGATATTTTTACCCACCAATCCCCCTTCCCCAAGTCCTCAAAAGAATATAATCCCAATCCCTCGACTAGGCCCAAGCCTAGGTCCTAGGAAGAAGATCCCTTCTTTAGACGCATCAAATAATTCCCTCCCCCTCGCTAGTTCTCCTCAAATAGGTAATTGGATACGGACATAGAAATATATCGAAGAGTGGGTTTTTAAGCCTCCTGCTGGCCTCTAACAAGGACTATAGGATTACTAGATGAAAGAGATATGAACCCTTCCAAGCCATACCACCTAGGAAAAATAAGGGAAAATGGAGATATAAATTTCACCCCCATCCTCTAAAGTCTAAGATGAAGATTTCAAATGTAAACAAGGAAAAGAGGATGAAATTGACTTACCTAATGAGATAGAGCCACAACTTTCTAAAGACTTGTGGCTCTAATACATCATGTCACATGTTGGAGAGAATATAGCCTAGGGAAACCACAATCCTGATTCAAGGTTGATAGAACCTAGTGTTCCCATCACTTATTAACCTGTATATACCTATATTTTATTTGGATGGATTCATGACCAACACTAATAATATCCATTAGTGTTGAAACTATGTTATTATCCTCTAGGTAATGCCTATCATCCAAATCCATAGAGTGAAGAGAGGACACAAAATCCTTCCTAGGAATCTCACTAATATAAACAACGTCTTCCTTACTTTTACAACACTAAACATGTTGCTTACAGGCTTTAAGGAAATTAGAGAGTATGTGTCCATATTCGTGGTAGTGCACACATCAAAATCAAGCGAATTGGTAATCCAACAATTTAGTATATCTCCTATCATCGATTACCATATCCATGGATTTGAAGAGGCCTTGATACACATCCATATCTACCAAATCTTTGGCTACAAATCACTTTGAGCTCCCCATAAAACTATCATCCACAATAATAGACTTCCCTAACAAATTACCTATCACCTCTCCTATCATCGATTACCATATCCATGGATTTGAAGAGGCCTTGATACACATCCATATCTACCAAATCTTTGGCTACAAATCACTTTGAGCTCCCCATAAAACTATCATCCACAATAATAGACTTCCCTAACAAATTACCTATCACCATTATCATTGAAACCAACCAAAACTCCATTGGAAGTGATAGCACTCAGAATTGCACCCTAGGTTGTGGAGGGTAAATCCCAAGGTAATAGTAGAACCACTTTAAGAAATGAAGTTGGATTCCTCCTTCCTATAGAGGGATCTCTCACTGATCTTTTTTTTAACACAACTGGGTAATTTTATTAAAATGGAGAAAACTGGTATATTTTGGCAGATGCCAATCAACCGAGTTACAAATATCTAGAAGTCAAGAGACTGCAACGAGGCTTACTCTGAATAGAACTACTTACAACTGAAAATCTAATTACAATTGAGAGAAGCACCATTATGGTATAGGATGAAATACGCTTGATTCCTCGTCAATACTGAGAATTCCTTGAGGAAGAAGGCATCCTTTGTTAGCCAGGGAGTCTGCAAGTTTATTTAAACCCCGAAGAATATGATAGGATTCAACACTGTCAAAGTCTTTCAAAGTTGTCTTAATTTTCTGCAAAATTACATTTAAGAGAGAGTTGTTGAAGGTGACTGTTGTATTTAGAGTTTTCACCAGCATCTCGGAGTCACCAAAAATTTGTACTGACTTGAACCCTTTCCCTTTTGCAAGCTGAATTGCCATAAGTAAGTTGTAGCATTCAGCCTGATTGTTTGTTATCAAACCAAGACCCCAACTGAAGTTGAGATAGTTCAAACTGCCAGGGAAAAATGACACCACCAGCGCTGGACACCTCGAGGTTCCCTTTGGAAGCTCCATAAAAAAATACAACTGTTGAAACAGAGCGCATCCAAATTTTTTTGAAAGAATCTTTATTCCCACGAAATTTCCAATGAAAGGAGCTAGCCGGTTTTGGACATTTCCATTTGATTCCTGAATCAAATGTGGCAGAGCCCGTCCTTAATGGAGCCGAGAGAGAAGTCGTTGAACAACCCAAGGATTCAGCAAACCAATTTTTGGAATTATGGAGAGCATGCTGGATAGAGGGGGCCATTTCATTGAAGATGCAATTATTTGAAATCAGCCACAATGCCCACCAAGTAAACTTTAAATTTGAATACCAATGTAAATGCAATATAGCTGAGGAATCTTTTAGAGGACGGTTGGCATGCCAACTCAGGTAAAGGGACGGTACTGAAGATTGAACTGGGATATAGCAATTCAAATCCTGGAGAATTAGATCCCATACTTTTTTGGAAAATTCACATTCAATGAGTAGATGGTCGACAGTTTCCAAAGCTGATTTGCACAAGCAACATCAAAATGGGCCATTAAATCCATGTTTAGCAAGGTTATCGCCTATCAATAGCTTGTTCTTTAATGCCAACCACATAATTTTTTTTACCTTTGGCATACATTGAGAAGCCCAAACTGATTTCCATATTGCTGGAGAAAAAAATGAACTATGGGAAGATTGAAGAGCGTTGAATCCTTTAGCTGCTGTGTAAACTCCATCTTTTCCCCATCCCCAAACATCTTTCTAGGAATTATGAACAGGAGCAAGGCCTGTAAGAGATAAGAGCAACAGGTGTTTTTGAGATTTAAGGCAAACAGGGAGATCTGGAATAGACCAACCTACCCAGTTCCCTGAGCTGTCCCAATAACATATATCAACCAAACGAAGAAGACCCTTATTTGTTGCCCAGTTCATAATCTCTGATAGAGAAGTGACTGAGGAAAGAGGTGGATTCCCGAAGATTTTGTCCTCCCATAGAAAGATTCTTTTCCCATTTCCTGTAATTCTAAATAATTGTTGATTAAAGAATTCAAAACTTTTTTTGCAGGAATTCCAAATAGCAGTACTAGTCGGGGTATTTACAGAGGAAATATTTCTCAATGAGCCACCTTTGATATATTTCTTAAAAAAAATCTTGCTAACTAGATTGTTCTTATCCACAAAAAGCTGCCAGATAATCTTGCCACTCAGCTCCAGGTTAGCTAGACCAGGGTCCCTGATTTGAAGACCACCTACTGAGAATGGCCTCTTAAGTTCTTCCCAATTTACTAGATGCAACTTGTTTAGGCTTCCATTACCTCCCGACCAGACAAAATCCTGCAACAATTTAGAAATATGAGCATAGATACTCTTTGGGGCTAACAGCAATGAGGACTGGAAAATAGGATAAGCTGAGAGGATAGCCTTGATCAAGATCAGTTTCCTAGCCTTAGTTAGCCACTAACCACCCCAAAAAGCAATTTTTGCCTTTAACTTTGCAAGAACTTCAAGCCAAAGAGAGGGAGGCGACGGTCCAAGGGTTAAAGGAAGACCCAAATACTTGATCTTTTCCCATTTATCGAAGCAGGGAAAGCCCAAGAAACCTGTTATTTGTAGAATTGCCAAGGGTTCAACATTCCAACCGTAAACAACACTCTTGGCTTTATTTATCAAGGCACCAGAGGAATGACAGTACTTTAAAAGGGTTTCATAAAAATCTCAGGAAATATTCATGGAGGCCCCTCCCAAGACAAGGGAATCATCTGCAAAATGGGCATGGTTGATTGGATCCACTCCCCTGGCAATCCCGATACCCGGGATATATCCAGCTTCCTTATCAAAGATCATTTTTCTACGAAAAGTTTCAACCATCAAGATATATAGGAAAGGGGACATCGGCAGCCTTGGCAAAGGCCTCTGGAAGATTTGAAGAAGTCAGAAGGTCTCCCATTAACTAATGGTGCTAACCAAGGACCATCAGTGCAAGCTTTAATTAGAATTACAAACTCAGAACAAAAACTAAATGAGAGAAAAACATCATAGAGGAAGGGAATCTTAACCCTATCAAATGCATTCTTTATGTCCAACTTAATTAACATACCTTTCTCTCTCCTTTGGAAGCTTGAATGAAGAGCTTCCTAAACCTGAATTACATTATCCACTAAGTGTTTGCCTTTTACAAATCTACCCTGGAGAGGAGAAATCAACTTGCCTAACAATATCTTAAATCTATTGGCCAGAAGTTTGGCAAGGATCTTATAAGAAACATTACACAATGAGATAGGACGGAATCTGTCAAAGGTAGAGGGAAGGGATGAGGGCAAGGAATGTAGAATTGGTGCACCCTCCCACTTTTGCTTTTCTTTGAAAGGTAACCACCATTCGAACCAAGTCTGATTTGGTAATGGGCTAGCAGAATTTATAGAAGTGAATAGAAAATCCATCTGGCCTGGGAGCCTTGTCAGACTCCATAGCCTAGATGACATCAACAATTTCCTGTTCAGTAAAGGGCTTCATTAAATCATAATTATCCTCAACATTAACAAGAGAAGGGATATTCACCAACAATTCAGAAGAAGCATCCTTATCAGTGATACCATCATCCTAGAAAAGAAGTTGATGGCGCTTGCTAGCATATAGTTTTAACTAATCTTGACCCTTAACAAAAACACCCTCTCCAATAGCAACTTCTAAGATGTGGTTTCGGGACAATTTGATCCTGCATTGTCTATGAAAATAAGCAGTGTTCTTATCACCAGCCTTAATCCAGAGACAACGAGACTTTAACTTGAGTTGCTCTTCTTCGTGTCTGAAAGATTGAGTGGTACTAGACTAAGCTAATTTCTCCAACGCTAAATGGGAAACGGCGATGTCAATGTCTTCCATACCCAATTGAATTTCGGCTAATGCAGAAACTTGTGCTACCCTGGAGATCGTAGGAGAAGGTGAGGGAATTTTAATCCACTGCTTCAACGCAATTTTGGTATTTTTTCAGTTTTTGCTCCCAGACAAAACTAGGAGATCCAACTATGTACTGAGACCAGGCTTGGGAACCCACATCAATGAACCCCACTCTATCGATCCATAGAGGACTACATCTGAAAAGAATTGGCCCCAACTCTTCTTCTCTTTTGAACAACAGAGAAATCGGGTGGTGATCAGACGTTAGCTTCGGTAATATTTTGGTTGAGACAAGGGATTGCCCATCGATCAATGAACTATTGACAAGAAATCGATCGAGCCTGGCAGATATATTTGCAGCTCCTGCTCTATGGTTGGACCAAGTGTATCGCCCAGACTTTGGTTTAAGATCATTCAAATCCCAACTTTGAATTATCTCCTCCACCATACCAAGCATGAAATCCCTACCGCGCAGCCCACCCTTTTTTTCATTAGGAGTCAAAGAAATGTTAAGGTCGCCTACTAGCGCTAAATTTACTGGAGAGTTGACCTCTGAAAATTCTGATAACGAGTTCCAGCAAGTTTGTTTTTCAATATAGTTGATAGGCACGTAGAGATTGAACAGGGATATTGAAATCTTACTGGCAACATGACGGAGCTCTATGAATATCTAGTGCTGGGTGGAAAAATAATTTTTTAAATGTAATTTCTCTTCACACCATAAGGTGGCCAATACCCCACAAGTGCCTATAGCACTTACTGCTTTTCCATAATTTAGCTTCCACTTATTTTTACTTAAAAGGAGTACCCCCTCTTCAACCTTGGTCTCTTGGAGTAAGAGAATATCAGAAGGGAGCATTCTCAAAAGGTCATTTACAGCATCAGCCTTGAATGGTTTCCCCAGTCCCCTACAGTTCCAAGAGACTGGTTACATTACTTACCTGAGTTAGAGGGATTTATTACTCCCTTTGGAGGACTGGTTCTCTTATTCCTCCCGTAATACATTTCGATGGTGGACTAAATTCCTTGTGTCTTAAGTCTCTTAGCCTCTTCTTCCTGGATCTCCTTCCTAGATTTCCTGCCACCCTTTTTGGAGAGCTATTCAGTGGAGTTTTCATCAGAGGAATCAGAGCTCTCGGCCGGTTTCTTTCAAGTAATATCAACATAAGAAGGGGGAGATCAATCCCCAATAGGAATTAGAGGAGGTTCTCCATCCTGAAGAGGAATCAAATGAGTAGGACCAGCATGATTCAGAGTCGCTACTGAATCCATCTTGATCCCATCTAAGTGTTGAACTTCACCTTCTTCAAGATTAGAAGAACTGAAGACAACAAAGTGATTGGAAGGACCAATAGGGGTGTTCACCTGGGGAGTAGGAAGCTTCTCAACAACAAGATCAATAGCCACTATTTTAACTTCTTTGTTCTTCTTTCTAGGTCCCAAATTGGAATTTCCTAATTTCTGAACAAGAGTCCACTGCTCATTTTTCTCATTAGCATTTTCCTCTTCTCCTTTTTTCTTACAATTCCGAGCAAAATGTCCATAATAGTGACATAATCTGCATTTAAATGGAAATTGTTTGTAATCCAACTCCTGGGTATGATACCACTCAGCAATTGTTAGATTGATTGCCTCCAGAAGGCCAGTCTCCAAATCTACTTCCACGCAGATTCTTGCACAAGAAAATTGATCTTTACATTCATCCCTGTCGATATATTTACCTAGTTTGTTCCCGATGGATTCGAGGGAAGCTGAGTTCCAACAATGCAGAGGGAGATGTGGTAACCTAACCCAAACAGGGACAGGATACGGAACGTCCTGCGTGGGATCAAATTATAGGGTCCATTTATTCAAGTAAAGCCCCTAAGGGCCCATGAAGTATGGACCATTCCAGAATATAAGGTCATGGTCCTCTGCGGAGTCAAAAACAAAAAGGTAATAACCTCTCCCAAAAAAATGGTTATGGATGCCATCAAAGATTAGTGGATGCCAGTTCCTCTGTACCCACCCATCAATGGCCTTAAGAGAGGGCCAGAGACTAGCAAACTTCCCAATTAACCCATGTTATGCTAAATTTAGGGCCAAACGACAAGTTTTATCAGCTGGGAGTTCTACAGAAGGGATGTCCACTTTCTTGACAAACTTCTGAGCAGGCCCACCTTTCCTCTTGCCACTAGAAGCTATAAATTTCTTGAAAGCCTCTAGGTATGGAGGAAGAGGTATAGGGGGATCCTCACAGAACATCATAGAAACTCCACCAAAAATGGTAGAGCAAAAACCTCCACAGAGTCACTCAACTGATATTGATCAAAACACCAGGTCAGGAACATACAAAGAATTCTAGAGATAGGAAGCTCTTCCAACAAGTCAAGGCTGCACACAGGACAAGACTCGGGCCAACCTTGTGGATTTGGAAGGAGTCCAGACTCCACAACAACATAACTTAATCAAGCCTGAACGCCCTGGAACTCCTAGAGAACCAGTGACTACAGCACACACAAGAAGACACCCAACCGGCAAATGGCATACAGCTAGAGGAATCAGAGCAGGTCGACGAATTCAAACCTTGGTGGAGCGATCTTCACCAGCAAAACCATTCAAAACAAGAATGGAACCAGAGCAGCATGAAAATGAAATCTAACCTGCAAAACAAGCAAAGCACGCCTATCCAAAGCCGAAAAAACACACTGTCAATTTTTTTTTTTGAAAATGTTCTTGGAGAAAAACTTGTCATCCATTGTCCTAATTTAAATATTTATCTAAACACACAGAATTTAACTAATTGCTTCACTCGATCTCTCACCGATCTTTAATAGAGCCAAATACAAAAGTAAAATAAACTTTCAGATTGAATTGTGGTTGAAACAAAGCAAGCATACATTAGGCTATGGAGTCAGAAATATTCATGGATTTACAGAACAATTTTTAGGTGGAAATCCACAGAGGAAAGGTAGCAGTCAGTTACAGTCATAATTTTTTTGGTCTAATGATAAAGAAGAAAGAATGACAGTCCATTAACACAGAGCATCGATAAGATGAATTTTGCATTAACTTGGTTGAAGGGATTTGTGGATATTTGGAACAATAGCCAGAGCATAAACATGTATGAATTCTAAACTATTACAAACTCATTCCAGATATGAAAGAAAACATTATGGCAAGTTTTACAAGAAGACATACACATAAGAAAGGAAATCACAGACTGTAAATACGAAACACACAAGAATCTCTACAGCAACGAGCCTGCATTCGATTCTGTCATTTTTATTAAGGGCATATCTCAATTTACATAACCCAGAACCTCAAAGGTTCCAACCTTGTCTTCCTCTATTGAGGGCATATTTATAGTGTCATAGGCTCCCAATACCAACCTCAAAATAGAGACAAAAACAATTGCAGTATGGAAATGAAAATCTTAACAAAATGTTGATCTGGCATATTTTCCATGATCATAAACAAAACAAAAAAGCATGCTGGGATGGACATGGTGGATCAAACAGGGAATTTTAATCTGATGGAAACCATGTGTGTTGGATGAAAACTATGGCTCAAAGCACCTTCGACAGTATGAAACAACTTCATTCTATGCATGCATCTTCACCTGTGAAACTGATTCTGGACCGTTGATCTGATTCCTTCTTAAAAATACACCATTGAAAAATTCACCATCACGCTCCATAAGGTGAAATTTACATCTCCAATTTCTGAGCGTGATATCCAATGGGGAGGGGACATGTCATTTGTGCACGTTCCTCCTCACACGGGCGCTCAAAAACTTTGAGTGTGCAAGTTCACCCAGCGAAATCAATCTCCACCGTAGATCTCCTTCTAACTTTGATCTAAGCCGTTGAAAACTGCTAGGTCTACCCAATATCGCATATCAAGAGATCTACTTATCTTGTGGACATGTTCCCTTCTTCTGCACCATCGTTCATAGACAGAAACTTTCCCCACTGTTTATCTGAGGCAAAGATGTGGGCTACAAAAAGTGGAAGGCAGGATTTTTCCTTTTCATAATCAAAACTTCATATTTCCCCTTTCTACCCTTCCTCTCCTTTCCAAACCATTGATCTGTGTGGGAGTTTACTTGACCGTCGACCCTACGGATCGTGGCAGGTGGAAGTTCAACCCTTTATACACGAAAATCTTATGTTTTCTCTTTTGCCCCTTTGCTCCTTTCCGCACTATTGATCTGCGTAGGATCTATATGAACCCTAGATCTTGTGAATCCCAAAAAGTGGGACTTTAACTTTTCACGACCAAATTATTACATTTTTCTCCTTCCGATCTCTGCCTCTTTGCTCTCTTCTGGGTCGTTGATCTTTGGTGAAAGCTCTCCAAATCATCGATCTAGTGGATCGCATAATGCAGAACTTGACCTTTTCACGATAAAATCCTTTGGTATTTCTACTTTTTGATCTCCACCCTTTATTCTTTTTCGATCCGTTGATCTTTGGCAGAAGCACTTTGAGCCATTAGATCTAGATCATGGAAGTTAGAAATCAGGATTCTAACTTTCAAATCAAACTGCTTGCCTTTTTCGCTTCCGCATTTTTGTTGGCCCGTTGATATTGGGAGGAAACATTCTGGGCTGTTGGGCCTTTGATCTTCTACGTTGCGCATCCAAGCTATCCATTCCCTGTTGTCATTCAACATAGGGCAGATTTCTTCATTTACATGCATTTCCAAGGTCGAAAAATATAATTTCTTAAGTATTTGGCATTCTAATCTAGGAATTTCCCTTCAAACATCTGCTAACCCTCATCAACATTCTTTAAGGTCTTATGATATGAAAATTTATAAACCTTATTCCTCCTTTTACTGGCCAAATCCCTTATCAATTATTTAGCCCAAAAATGGTGCTAACAACTGGCTCCAACTTGTGTTGTTATCCTCCCTGCTAGGTAGCAAAGAACCCCATAGACCAGGTGCCAAATCGATTGGGCTATTCGCAAGATTTCTTGAAATCCCCAACATGTTCTTAAAACAAAAACCAAATTGATGCTAAAACAAACTAACAAATTACTAAAAAAAATGCTCATCATGTCGAGCTTACACCTACCTACCCTACTTACTGAGCATCAATGCCCAGTCAAGTGACTTCTAACTTCCAATGAAACCAATCAAGCAAATAATCCCATAAACAAACTTTGTCCCCTTGGTTGATTGAAATTAGAACATAGGAGTGTAATGGTAAAAGGATATCATAAAAGACTTGATCCTTATTACAAACACATAACCAACCATTCTGACTGAAAATTCTTCCCATATATTCAGTCACAGAATCATAAAACACATGACAGCCTTCATATCTTTCTATCATTTGCTTTCCATAATCATGCTTGGTAAAAGACCAAAAGGAATAACTTAATGGAAAAATGTTATGATAAAGGGATTGATCTTTAATGTAGAGACATAACCCACAATTACTACTGCAAATCTTCTCCATATATGCAACCACTGGATCATGAAAACCTGAAAAATTTTCTGTTATTTGTTTGTCATGACAAGGCTGCTCCAACTGTAACTCCTCTAGCACCCTTCCAAAATGCTCTTCAAGAAAATCATGCAAGGAATGCTCTTGACAGTTTGCAAATGAGATGCCAACTTCTTCATCTAAAATCTCATAATTTATAACCTGATTCCCTACAAGTGTTTTAAAGAAAATATCATTGTGTTCTTCAATAGAATAAGGCAAAATAATTTCTAAATTTAAAACACATAAAGAAGTATCCCATTTGGAGTCTTCCTCTTGTTCTTGGTGATCCAATCCATTATTGCATTCTGCTACTTGAGGTGTATCATCTAAGTGGCCATCTTCACATTCATAATATAAAGGCATGCTGAAATCTTCTTCAAAAACATCACTAACAGAAACTTCAACATGCTGATTGCATTCTTCATAAGGAAAATTATGACGACTTTCTTCATGCACATCACTAGGCTGATCATCTCCTTGTTCATCAAAAGAAGGATTGGAATACATAGTAGATTCTAGTTGTTCACCCTTCTCAACTTCCTCTTTGTGATTTAACCTCCCATGGAAAACTGTTGTTTCTTCCATAGGCTAGGATTGATGGCATGACTATTTGCCCTTTTCATTATCTATTTCTAAATATGTCATATCCTCAAGTTTTTGTGCTTGTTTAGATATTTTAAGCATATGTCTCAACAATTCAAATGAAGCATAACACACAGGCAAACTGTCACCTTCAATACACTCACTATATTCTTTGTTTTCAGCTCCTTGACCTTGGATTGCAATGGAGTTTTCTGCATTAACAGGCTCTGATCTTACAAAATCTACAACTGGTTTTTTAGGAATAACATCTAAGTAGTCCTCCTTATACTCTTCAAATATAGGTGGACTAAAATCCTTTTTAAAATAATCACTAATAGGGTTTATAACACGATGATGACATTCTTCATAAAGCACATTCTGTCTTTGAAGAAATTTCTTCTACAAAAGGGGGACTTCTGATTGAACAAGGGCATCCTCTTCTTGTGACAAACTTTTAGGGGATAAATAATATGAGGAAGGATTTGATTTGCACTCCCAAATTCTTTCTTAGTCACACAAAGATAGACAAGAATGCTACAAACTATAATCAGCTTCAGGAAAATAGAAATAGTTGGTGGAATTAGAGTTTTGTCTTATGTCAACTTCAGTCAAGGAAGACACTACCAACTGTTGGGAATTTTCTTGAATATCATGGCAATTGGTTTGTCTTTCTTTTTTATCTGAGTATTCATGTAATATCTCTAAAACCTCTTCATCCATATATTGATAATCACCGCATTCGTCTTTCAGATTTTCAATGAACTCTTTATCACGTGTGCAACAATCTTGAATTGACAGTAGAGAAGGATACTGATCTTTGAAATGTTCATGAAATACTGTATGAAAGTCTTTACAGGAGGATAAACTTTCTGATGGTAATCCCTCATACCATGACCTTGCATTTTCTTCTAAGCTAGCCATGAACCTTTTCATTAAAGAATCCTCATGCAATTCAACTTCCAGCCTATGTAGATGATTATGAAATCTAAACAAATGAATGGTAGCATCATCACCCTTTTGATCTTTGAATCTTGGAAGATATGTTATCCAATATATCCTAGGTATTCGATTTGGAAAACCAGGAATGTGAGCACGATTCATAGGAGCATACCTTCTAGCTACAAAACCCATCTTGATGATGGAGAAACTGCATTAGCTCCTCAAACTTTACAACCCATTTGAAAATGGAACTTCCATAGAACATTATGAAGACTGGATTCTTCGCAAATAGAATTGCCAGGTGAAAGAGGCACAACCTTCTTGATGTTTGATCATTGTTCATCATCAATGGTCAGATCTAAAACTCTGTCGTTCATACCCTAGGAAGATTTGAACCCTCTTCCCCGTATCAGTCCTTCTGACCGCCAGTCTCCCCAGTGGAGTCACCTTCCGGAAGCTTTCAGTGGAGTCGTCAGGGAAAATTATACAACCTTTTTCAAATGTAGGAGTCTCTAGTTGCCCACAAAAACCCTTTCTTCTTGGAATCTTTGTCATTTTTCCCATGGCTGATTTACACTTTCACCCTCGACAACAGCGCCAATTTATTAGCACTCAGAATTACACCATAGGTTGTGGAGGGTAAATACCAAGGTAACAACAAAACCAGTTTAAGAAAGGAAGCTGGATTCCTACTTCCTAGAGAGGGATCTCTCACTAATCTTTAACAGAGCCAAATACAAAAGTAAAATAAACTTTCATATTGAATTGTGGTTGAAACAAAACAAGCATACATTGGGCTATGGAGTCACAATTATTCATGGATTACAGAATAGTTTGCAGGTGGAAATCCACAGAGGCAAGGTAGCACTTGGTTACAATCATAATGTTGTTGGTCTGGTGATAAAGAAGAAAGAACTTACATTCCAATAACACAGAGCATCGATAAGATGAATTATGCATTAACTTGGTTGAAGGAATTTATAGATATCTGGAACAATAGCCAAAGCATAAACATGTATGAATTCTGAACTATTACAAACTCATTCCAAATATGAAAGAAAACATAATGGCAAGTTTAACAAGAAGACATACACATAAGAAAGGAAATCACAGACTGTAACTACGAAACACACAGGAATCTCTGCAGCAACGAGCGTGCATTTGGCTCTGTCATTTTTTAAGGGCATATCTCAATTTACATAACCCATAAAATCACAGGTTCCAACCCTGTCTTCCTCTATTAAGGGCATATTTATAGTGTCATAGGCTCCCGAGACCAACCTCGAAACAAAGCCAAAAATAGTCGCAGTATGGAAATGAAAATCTTAACAAAATGTTGATCTAGCAGATTCACCATGATCATAAACAAAATAGGAAAGCGTGTTGGGATGGGCATGGTGGATCAAATAGGGAATTTTGACATATGGAACACACTTGCTGGATGAAAACAATGGCTCAAAGCAACTTCGATGGTCTGCAACAACTTCATTCTATGTGTGCATCTTCACCTACGAAATTGCTTCTGGATCGTTGATCTGATTCCTTCTTAGATCTACACCGTTGAAAAATGCACCATCGTGCTCCATAAGGTGATCTTTACATCTCTGATTTCTGAGCGCGATATCCAATGGGGAGGGGACATGTCATTTGCGCATGTTTCTCATTGTGCATGCGCTCTCCAACTTTGAGTGCACAAGCTCACCCAACGAAATCAATCTCCTTCTAACTTTGACCGGAGCCGTTGAAAATTGTTGGGTCTACCCAATCTCACATATCAAGAGATCTACTTATCTCGTGCACATGTTCCCTTCTTCCACACCGTCGATCTTAGACATAAAATTCCCCCACCATTGATCTGAGGTAAAGATGCGGGCTACGGAAAGCGGAAGATGAGATTTCACCTTTTCATAACCAAAACTTCATATTTACGCTTTTCGCCCTTCCTCTCCTTTCCGGACCATGGATTTGTGTGGGATTTTTCCTGACCATCGGTCTTGCGGATCGTGGAAGGCGAAAGTTCAACCCTTTATACCTGGAAATATTGTGTTTTCGCTTTCTGCCCTTTGCGCCCTTCTACATCGTTGATCTATGTACGATCTCTATGAACCATAGATATTGCAGATCCTGGAAAGAGGGACATTAAATTTTCACGACCAAATTCTTACGTGTTCCACCTTTCGATCTCTACCTCTCTGCTCTCTTTCAGACTGTTGATCTTTGGCGAAAGCTCTCCGGACCGTCAATCTGGCAGATTGTGAAACGTAGAACTTCACCTTTTCATGATAAAATCCTTTGGTATTTCCTCTTTTCGATCTCCTCCCTTTATTCTTTTCCGAACCATTGAGATTTGGCAAAATCGCTCCGAGTCGTTGGATCTGGATCGCGGAAGTCAGAAATCAGAATTCTAACTTTCAAAATCAAACTTCTTGCCTTTTCCACTTCCGCCTTTCTATTGGGCTGTTGATCTTGGGTGGAAACGTTCTAGGCCATCGAAGCTTGGGCTGCTGAGGGCAAAAATCTGGTTTAATCACTTTTTTACTCCGAAACTTGTCTTTTTTCGCCTTTCCACTCTCGACTTTGCCTTGGCAGAAATGATTTACAGCCTTTGATCTTCTACGCTGCGCATCCAAGCTGTCCATTCCCTATTATCATTCAACTAAGGGCGGATTTCTTCATTTACATGCACTTCCAAGGTCGAAAAATATAATTTCTTAAGTATTTAGCATTTCTAATCTAGGAATGTCCCTTTAAACATCTGCAGACCCTCATCAACATTCTTTAAGGTCTTATGATATGAAAATTTATAAACCTTATTCCTCCTTTTACTAATCAAATCCCTTATCAATTGTTTAGCCCAAAAATGGTGCTAACATGAAGGTTGGGGAGCTTCACCAGAATTGGTGAAAGGTTCAAAGTCTCAAACCTAGTATTGAACAAGGGATGCCAAAATTTAAGCTCTAGGTCGTAGTTTTCTAGGAACAAATTTCCTTTTGGATAATTTCTTTACATCCTCCTTGGTTTTTAAAATGAATTCATGCCATCCTCTAACAAGGGAGTGATAAACTGAATCATTTCCTAGAATTGGAAGCCAATTATGGTTTACCTAAGAGTTAAGTACCTCCATCGAAACACAACAACCTAATAAATTTCATACTAAAGTGGTGTTATTAAGATCTAGGATCTTATTTAGATGCAAACTCCAACAACTAACGAAGCATCACCAACCCTACTATGCACCACTTTGTGATTTTTATTGGTCTTCATCTATGAAATAACCCTTCTATACACCCCTTGTAATAGTATGCAGTCCAAAGACGAGTCGATAGAACCCTCACCTCAATCATTACTTTTCTATGAATAAACCCCAAAACTTGAAACATGACTATAAGGGATGATAGGTTGAGGGACCCTTTATTTAATGCTCTCGGCTTAGGGAATGATACATTAATGGAGAGGAATCTCGACTATGATCTAGATTACCTCCAACCCCCTCTACAATCAAATCAACCTCATAAATACCATCATTTTCACTTGCCAGGATTTGACAAAATCTATTCAAGGATAGCAAGTACATGCTACTTTCAATATCCTTGTCAGATCCAATCAAAGAGGAGGGAATATTTAGAATGAGATCCTCCCCAAGGTTTTTTGTAATATGATCTAGTAAAGTGAAGACACTAGGTGGAGAGAAAAAAATGCCCTTCAAACAACATATCCTTAGAATAACCCATAAGAGGTTCATAGGACTCCATGTGACCTAGATAAGACTTTAGAAACCATTCCTCTTTGTACCAACTATGGATCCCCACTCATCCTTCCATATTCTAGCATGCATAAAATCTTGATGATAGCAAAAATTATCTGATTCTTATAGGTATAAACATGCATTTCAAATTCGAGTTGCCTTAGGGTTATTAAGGCTTGAATTTCTATTACTAATGGAATATATAGTTCGAATTATTCATATGTGATGGAATAGATATCATTTAAATGCCATCATAGGGTGAAACCTTGAATAGCGTTCAAAGCCTTCAATATTTTATTATTATTTAAATCCCATCATGACCTTGCATTGAGTTTAGGCCTTACTATTTTGAATGGGTCTTTGCTATGGTAGCTTTAAGTTTTCTTTCAAATAGGCCTCAAATACCTTGTCCTAAATTTAAGGTATTCTTTTGAACTAGGGCCAAGAGCCCCTTAGGACATTTTGATGTTTCTTTAACATATGGCCAATGGTCCATCTTAAATTATGGTGGCCTATTAGGCAGTTATTTTGAATGTGGTTGATGGTAATGTTTTTAAAGGGCACAATGGTGTTAGATTTTTAACATTTAAGTTAGCATTATCTTAGGATATTTAACTGAGAGAATAACAAGCACAACAATCAAACATAAGAGACAATAGACACAAAGATTTTCTTCAGGGAAACCATAAAAGAGAAAACCCCGAAACTTCCTCAGAGATAGAATCAACACCAAAAGTAAAACCCAAAAACAGTAAGATGATCTCTTGACAGTAGTAGTCTCTCTCTCTCTTGTCCCATCTTCTTCTTCTCTCTCAGTTATGCACTACAACTGAGTGTGAGTGAATGTATGATAAATAGAGAGGCTCACTCTATATTTATACTAATTCCTGACTTGAAAATAACTCACTAGGGCCGACTTCTCTAGGAGAGTCTAATAACCCTAGGGCCCCACAACTGCAGGGACTTTAACCCTAGATCAATAAGGAGGGTTACCCTCTATGACTTTACATGACTTGTTTACATTATTGAATCTCCCGATAGGAACATTGGGGCATGACATGACTCAATTGCATTACAGATACTTCCTGGAATAAACATCAGGGTACAATACATAAAATATACAAGTGAATACATTCTGAAGTTACAAATACATCAACACTCCCTCTTAACTAGGAAGGTATTCTCTCGACACAGTTTATCAGCACGAGTTTTCTTCTCTGTATCATTTGGATCATCATCAAGTTATCTCCATCTTCAATTCATCTTCATCTTCAAGTCATCTTCATTACTGGATCTGAATCATCACTAGATCATCACTGGATCATCACTGGGTCATCATCACTGGATCTGGATCATCACTAGATCTAGATCATCACTGGATTTGGAACATCACTAGATCTAGATCATCTCTGGATCTAGATCATCTCTGTATTTGGATCATCTCTAGATTTGGATCATCTCTACTGAATCATCATCACAGGTGCTATCTCTCAATTCTTCTCGCCATAGGAAGTTCTACAGAGCCAACTCTTTTTCATGTTAGTTGTAAGCCTATCCTCTGGGTAGGTCTTCTTTAGCGCTTATATATGACACTAAGTCAGAATGGCCTGCCCAACACTTACATCTGACCATGCGAGGAACACATCCAACATACATGTCAGAAAGGTACACCCAACACTCACATCTAACCATGAGAGGAACCAATCCATTCATCTATGTCAGAAAGGCACAGCACTCACATCTGACTATGAGAGGAACTAATCCAATCATATATGTCAGAAAGGCTTTGCACTTACATTCGATCATGTGAGGAACCAATCCAGGATATATGTCAAAAGGGCTATGCACTTACATCTGACCATACGAGGAACCAATCCAACATGTCAAAAAGGCTCTACACTTACACCTGATCATGTGGGAACACATCCCACAGTCACATCAGAATGGCTCTGCACTTACATCTGATCATGTGGGAACACATCCCACAACCACATCAGAATGGCTCTCAGCTCTAGGCTGAGTATTCTTAGTAACTGACCAGGTGCCTCCATTCTCCCAGAGAATGTCCTTCAGCACTTATATCTGATCATGTGGAAACACATCCCTCAATCACATCATAATGGCTATGCACTGATCATGTGGTAACACAACCCACAATCATATTAGAGCATCTCTGCACTTACATCTGACCATGGAAGGAACCAATCCTGTCACCGTGTCAGAATGGCTCATGGAATCATCACTTCCACTTGGAAGGAACCTCGATCTAGAGAACACCAAGCTTCTCCCTGAAGTACTCAAACTTCACTCTGACCAATGGCTTGGTCAACACATCATCTATCTGCTCGTCCGTTGCAACATACTGGAGCTTTACTGCTCCTCTCTGCACCATATCCTCGATATAGTGATATTTGATCTCAATATGCTTCGACTTGTCATGGAACACCGGGTTCTATGACAACTTCACACAACTCTGGTTGTCGCAATATATACAAGTAGTATCCAACTGGAGATCAAACAAATGAGATAGTAGCTTCCTCAGCCATACTGCCTCACAACTAGCTAAACAAGCTGCGACATACTCTGCTTTAGGTGTACTCAGTGCCGCGCAAGACTGTTTCCTGCTAAACCAAGAGATCACACCTGATCCCATACTGAAGCAACACCCTGAAGTGATCTTCCTGTCGATGGCACTGCCTGCCCAATCTGAATCAACATAACCCTCCAGGTTAATCTTTTGATTTGCCTCATACTTGATCTCATAATCAACTGTACCCTTTAGGTACCTCGGAATATGCTTTGCAGCAATCAAGTGAACATGTCTACGATATGTCAGGAACTGGCTCAATGTGTTCACAGCAAAGCAAATATCCGGTCTCGTATTCGTTAGGTACATCAAGGACCCAATCATCTGATGATACATCGTAGCATCAACCATCTCTGATGAAGCATCACTTAGAAGCTTCAGGTTCAGTGCCATAGGTGTGGTCATGACCTTGCAGTCCATCATCCTGAATCTCTTCAGGATATCTACTGCATACTTCCCTTATCCGAGGGATATTCCATCCACATTCTGCCACACCTCCATGCCTAGAAAATAGTGCTTCATACCCAAGTCCTTCATCTCGAACTCGGCAGCAAGCTTCCTCTTTGCATCAGCAATCAACACATCTTCACCTGTTACAAATAGGTCATCTACATACAGTAGGATTGTCACTGGGTTCCCTTCTTCAACCTTGTAGTAAAGGTTGGAATCTGCTTTACTCTTGGTAAAGCCCAAACTGGATAGGAAGCCATCAATTCTACCGTACCATGTCCTCGGCGCTTGTTTCAAACTGTACAGGGCTTTCTTCAATTTACACACATGAGACTCCCTGTCATGTGTCTCAAAACCGAGTAGCTGCTCCACATAGACTTCCTCTTCTACTACACCATTCAAGAAAGCAGTCTTGACATCCATTTGGTGTATCTTCCATTTCATTACTGCAGCCAAAGAAAGTACCGATCTGATGGAAGTGTATCTGGCTATAGGTGCAAAAGTCTCTTCATAATCTATCCCTTCTTTCTGGGAGAAGCCACGAGCCACAAATCTTGCTTTATGTTTCTTTATGCTACCATCTGCAGCATGATTGATCTTGTAGATCCATTTGGAAGTCACAACCGACTTCCCCTCTGGTCTTGGGATAAAATCCCAGACATCATTCTTCATGATCAACTGGTACTCTTCGATCATAGCATCCTTCCATTCTTTCTTCATTGCCGCTTCTTCATAGTTGGAAGGTTCTTTGTCAATGAAGTCACACAATAGTGCTACATAACCGAAGCATGACCTGGTTCTTTTCCTCTCTCTGTGTACTTCTTCTAGAGCCCCATATATTTCTGCACCTTGGATAGCCTCTCATACCCATGCAGGTTTCCTCTTGTTAGGATTATTCTCTTGGGGTGGATCTACAGGTTCCCGGGGTTCTTCTATTTCTCGGTATTCATCTTGATTTGCATCATTCATAATTGTATCTTGAATTCTAGGTACTTCTGTTTCTTCAGAGTCTTCATCTGGTCTCTTTCTGGATTTGTTCTAGGCTGAATCTTCGTCAAATGTTACATCTTTGCTTATGTCGATCTACTTGAATCCTAGGAAGTATATTCTGTAAGCTTTCGAGCTTTCAAAGTATCCCACAAATATACCCTTCTTTCCTGAAGGATCTAACTTTGTCTTCTTTTCTTTTAGAATGTGTATGTACATTGGACAGCCGAATATTCTGAGATGGTTGACTTCTGGTTTCTTGCCGAAGAAGACTTCTTTAGGTGTCTTGTTCTCGAGTACTTTATGTGGAGTACAGTTCTGTACATACACAGCTGTTCTAGCAACTTCTGCCCATAGATGCATAGGAAGATCCTGATCATGAAGCATTGCCCTTGCAGCTTCCATAATCATTCTATTCTTTCTTTCTGCAACCCCATTCTGCTGTGAATTATATGGAGTGGTTAACTCCCTCTTAATCCCTGAATCTCTAGATAGTTATTTGAATTCATTTGATGTGAATTCTCCGCCATTGTCTGATCGAAAGGTCTTGGTTTTCTTTTCTGTATGATTCTCGATCAAGGCTTTGAACTCTTTGAACTTGTTGAATACTTCGTCCTTGTTTTTCATGAAATATATCCATGTCTTCCTAGAAAAATCATCAATGAAAGAAACATAATATACATACCTGCTTAATGAGCTGGATGACATTGGACCGCATACATCGAAGTGAATGATTTCCAAGATTCCTTTTGCTTTGCTTTCGCTACTTGGAAATGTCTTCTTTGTATTCTTTCCCTTCGCACATCCTTTGCAAACTCCTTAATGTTTTGCCTGTATTTCTGGAAGTAGTTCGACAACTTTGCTTGCAAGTGGTAGTGCTCTGTAGTGTACATATGCAAGCCTTCTATGCCAAAGTTCATTTGGCTCTACTGATTCATGAACCAGGTCTTGTTCTGGTTGGCCCTTCAATTTGTATAATCCTTCCTCTTGCTCTCCAATTACTGTTGCATCGTCAATAGTCTTTCCTTTTGGCCACATGAGGACTTTCCCATATACAAATGAAACCCTCATGCCTTTTGCATCCAATGTCGATATGGAGAGAATATTCTTCTTTAGTCCTAGTACAAACAAGACATCCTTCATTTTCATAGACTTTCAAAGTCTAGCTTGTAGGAGGATTCACCACTACCTTTTATGGGATATTGGTAGTCATCCCCAAGTTTTACCTTATGGGGTGAATTATGTTCGGATAGTTTCACAAATGATTCCTCGAATCCCATCATGTGCTTGGAAGACCGACTGTCAATAAGCCAATCTTTACTTCCATGTGTGACAGTTCCCATGAGGGCAGATATTAGAACATATTCTTCATCACTTGAAGAGTATTCATTTTCTTGTTTTACTCTTTTTCTGGGAGGATCATCATCCTCTGCAGTGTGAGGATGATGTCTTCTTTTGTAGTTTTTCTTCTTCTTAGAACCATTCTTATTCATGGGACAATTTCTAGCAAAGTGCCCTCTTTCATCACATGTATAGCATCTAAGTTTGGATAGATCCTTATTTGTTTTTAGAGAAATATCTTTCTGGTGAGAGTGCTTACCTTGGTGATGATGATTGTCCCTTCTACTTTCCTTGGAGTGTACTGTGAGAGCTTGATCTTCATTTCCCATCTTTTCTTCTCGAGCTACTATTTGAGCTTCTTCTTATGAGCATTCTTCCCACAGTCTACTAAACTTGATTAGCTTCTTTCTAGCACAGATTCCTTGGCTGAAAGAATCCCATGACCTAGGGAGGCCATTCAAGGTGGTCAGCACAATCTCTGCATTCTCTACTTCTTCATCCATTGCTTTAAGTTGTTCCTTGATCTAGGAGACCCTTGTAAAGTATGACTGTATGGTCTCCTCATTCTAGATCTTCACATTCTTCAACTGGTTTCTCAAAGTCATCTTCTGGTTTATGTTCTTCCCTTCAAATAGTTTGGTCAGGGCATCAAACATAGCTTTAGGTGTCTTTAAGGAGAACACCTGTGGTATGAGGTGATCCTTGATTGAATCAACAATAATCCTCTTAGCCACGACGAATTTCTTCTTGTGTAAGGCTTTAGCCTCATCTCCCTCTAGAACTGGAACCTCTTTAGTGATGTAAGAGTCCAACTCATTTTCTTCCAGGACCAGGGAGATCCTATACTTTCAGGCTCAGAATTTATCAGCTCCCTCAATCTTTTCATCAAGCTTGGTATGATGAGACATCTTAACTGAGAACCTCAAATGGAAATACATAAGATTTAGATCTTACCAGGTCAATATGTCGAAACTGGATCTGGAGTTGAATTTCTACAGAGTTGGTTCAGGAGCAGATTAGGGTTTGACTTTCCCAGAGTTTTGCTTAACCAAAAACTTTGATCTTGATCTCTAAACTTCTATTTTGGGGAGGAGATAAATCCAGGCTTGGGCTCACTCAAAAATTCCACTTATGTGGAAAGCCCTAATTTTCGGCAGTAGTGTCGGGTCAAAAACTGAAAATGCTCAAAATTAGATTCTGCTTGGACAAAAAGATGCGCCCTAGAGAGGAGAGTCAGCCCAACCTCCTTTTACTTAAAATCTATGGAGAGAGATCCAAAAAGTAGGAAGCCCTAGTTTCCGTAGCTGCATAGTGTCTTCTTCTCAGGTTAGCTCTGATACCATGTTAGATTTTTAACATTTAAGCTAGCATTATCTTAGGATCTTTAACTGAGAGAATAACAAGCACAAAAATAAAACATAAGAGACAATAGACACAAAGATTTTCCTCGGGGAAACCATAAAGGAGAAAACCCCGCAAATTCCTCAGAGATAGAATCAGCACCAAAAGTAAAACCCAAAAATAGTAAGATGATCTCCCGATAGCAGTAGTCTCTCTCTCTCTTATCCCAACTTCTTCTTCTCTCTCAGTTATGCGCTACAATTGAGTGTGAGTGAATGTATGATAAATAGAGAGGCTCACTCTCTATTTATACTAATTCCTGACTTGACAATAACTCACTAGGGCCTACTTCTCTGGGAGAGTCTAATAACCCTAGGGCCCCACAATTGCGGGGACTTTAACCCTATATCAATAAGGAGGGTTACCCTCTATGACTTTACATGACTTGTTTACATTATTGAATCTCCCGATAGGAACATCGGGGCATGACATGACTCAATTACATTACAGATACTTCCCGGAATAAACATCGGGGTACAATACATAAAATATACAAGTGAATACATTCTGAAGTTACAAATACATCAACAAATGGCATATGAGGTAGTTCTTTAGAAAGTGCTCAATGACCATATTTTGAAAGGGCTCAATGGCCTATCGAGTCAATATTTTGAAAGTGCATGATGCCATCTTCCTAAAGTCCCCAATGGCTTCTTTGGAGAAGGCTCGATGGCCTATTAAGTCAATATTTTGAAAACCCCTAATGGCATATTTCAAAGAGGCCTAGTGGCCTAAGTTTTTGAAGGATTTGTTTATGAATTTCAAATAAGGCATGATGGCCTATTAAATAGTTCTTTCAAAAGTGGTCAATGGCCATATTTCGCAAGGGATTGATCCCCTATCAAGTAGTTCTTTTGAAAGTGGTTGATTTCCATTTTTTGAAATTGGGTCAAACATTCTTTTGAAAGTAATTGATGCAACATTTTAAAGAGGTTGGATAACTTATTGGGCTGAGATTTTGAAAGTTCCTAATGCAATCTTTAGAAAGGGCTCAATTGATATGGTTTTCCATTGAGGTGGATCATATGAACATGGCCAATGACCATATGTGTGTCTTTGTGTGAGAATGTCCTTCATTCAAATGAAAAAACGGGGTGTCATTTGAATAGGGTCCTATATTATGTTCAAAAAAGGTTTAATGATCCAATGGGTACATCTTTTGACCTAGTTCAATTTATATAAAAGGGGCAATATGTGTGGTGTACAACCCATGCAACAATGACTCATTTGAATGCAAAGGAATTAATAAATCATCGAAGGATTAAATTCAATGGGAAAGATAAAAAAGTTCTTCACTTAATCAATGAGACTATAGAAGGGGATGAATACATGACAAGAGGTACTTAACAAGTCAAGAGAATACTTCCAATTGGTAAGTACAAAACTAAAAATGGTCTGAACATTGAAATAGAAGGAAAAATAAAAATAATTGGAAGAGTAGTGTCACACCAGGGCACATGCGAGAGTCACATGTGTAGAGGAAACCAAGAAAAGGGTGCAGAAGAGGTTGGATGGAGAAACAAAACCATTAGATGAGTTCCCACATCCATATTGTAGGTAGGATATTGAGTTCCAAATTATTAAGAGAGTATGATGCATGGGAATTATTAGTATTCATGGAGATCCCCAACAAGAGTGCAGAAGAGGATGAACTTGTCTTCTGACTTTCTAAAAAGGAAACAAGAGTTACCAGAGGGAAGGGAAGGCCAAAGAGGAGTATAAATTCTAAGTACTATAGAACCATAGAGGTTGAGGGAGTTTGTGTGCAAAAGGAGAGAGAGAGAGAATCCTTAGTGCAATAAGAGTAGTGGGAATGGGCATAGGTATGAAAAATTTCAGAGGGGGTTGGTATCCTTTCATCCAACAGGGAAAATTAAGGATATGAGAGGCCATCAAGCTTTAAGATACATAACACCTAGAAATGGTTCATTGGGTCTTAGTCTTGGAGAAGGGTACTCGGTGAAAAATGATTGAATGAACATGCTAAGTAATGGCCATAGGTTTAATTTATACCCTTTAATCAAAGCAATCAAAACCTTCTCATGGTATTATTTTAGTAATTGTGGCGAGGAAGTTTCCAAAAAGTTTGTTGAAATTTTAATTGTCCAATCATTCAAGGGAGATTCTTAGCGGAGGGAACTAGCGGGATTTCGAAGGAATTTTGGGGAGGAAGTCCTAAAAGTATTGATACCTACCAGAAATCCCCCTACTTTATCAATGTACAAGGCCATAAGTCCCGTTATATAGTTAGTGGGTAATGACTTAATGAAAAAGGGGCCTCTTTATTAAATAAATACCCCTAGGTGGTTGCCTCATTAATAGTGGGACAACACGTAGTTAGGGAATTTTTTATTGAATCTATATATAAAGTATTAAGGTATGCAGTGTTTTGTTAAGAACTGATATTGTATTTGAAAATTTTCTATTGGAGGCTGGCCCCATGAAGAGGCAAGTGTGCATAGCTCTATATTTGGGATATCTTTCACACATCTCTAGCTCTATATTTCGGATACATTTCATACAAGAGATTTTTTTCTTGGTTCTAACTATTATATCTTTTTTTTAATGTTTTATCAGAGTTTATTTGCTTAAGTATATTACAACTAGTAGCAGAGCTCTTTCTTGGACCAAAAAGGGAGAATTTTTAAAACTATGGTTTGGCTCTTTTAAACGAGACATCTTAGAATTTTCACTATTTTTCTTCTGTGTAGTTTTAGTGTCTAAAATTTTTAGGGTACAGAAAGGATGTATAAAAGTAACTTGTATTAAAATTTAATCATCCAGGTCGCAATATTTTCAGTCATAAACTCTTTTTAAGTTCATGTTTGTTACTAATCCAAAATGTTTCTCTCCTTCAAATGAGCCATCGTGGAATTTTCCCTCCAAAGTTTTTTCGTGGAGTTTCAAGGTTTGAAATTTTTCAAGTTACATCAATAATATAAGGAAGTAGAGTGGGTCAATTTTTTAGGTTTTTGGTCGCTATACATTCAAATATAAGCCTTTCATAAGTTAGGGTTTGTGATAAGCCAAAAGACTATCCCTAAACAAGTCTTCTGGGTAGAAGTGTTATATTTCGAGTTGGAAAGATCCAAATCAAGTCCCATTAGTTGCATTGGAAAGAAGACATACCGTAGTGTTTTTAGTCAAAATTCCATGGTCAAATTAGAAATATTGAATTGCAAGGCATTTAAGTTTTCTCTCTTGAGAAGTTTGTAATCAACAAGATTTGGGAAAATTACCCTAAATTTGTCTTAGCACATTAGAATTTTGCAAAACTTGTTAGAGTTACAAAAGCTTCAAGATTGTCTCCAAATCGGGGTTTTACAACTTGTGCTTATTTCAAAATCTTGGTTTCAAACCCTACCTTGATAATTAAGTTATTTTTCAATGATTGTAAAGGCTTTTCTAAGGTTGGCGAGCTCAAATTTTAATTTTTTTAGGAAGTGTTTTGGCATCTTTAAATAACACAAAGATCTATTTTTAGTGGGTAAACCTCTTGCTGGGGAAACATACACACAAAAAATATAAGTGGTACTAAGTCACATTGTTGGACACCCTTATAACCTTTATTGGAACCCCTTTGAGTATACCGCATCTAAAAACACCTATTTATATAATTTCACTTACATGTACCTTTGGGTATATTGGTAGTCCCTTAGGTATGCCTTGAACCAACTTTAGATAAAACTGGTCGATGGCCTTGTTGCTATAGTACATTGAAAACAACACTCAAGGATATCACTTTCTAGTACCTAGGTAGTCAAGTAGTATGATTAAAGGTATGATCAAGCCTCCTTAGTTAGTGACCTAAAATATTGGGCCAAGTATTATTGTTGAACCCCGCACATATATCAAAGATATATAAAACCTAGCATTCCCTCATCTTCAAGACCCTGTAAACCTTACTCTCTCCTAATAATCCCATGGTGGTTGATACTCCCCCCTATAGATCACCATTCCAAACCCTACACAACATGAACATGTGATATAATGCCTCAATATTTTACATCTTGGAATAACTACACAAGAATATTCAAGAAAAAATCTAAGACGATGATGACCAATATATGAAAAATACGCAATAACTTTAGGAGGAAGTGTGTAACCTATATTAGAAGTTGTATGATAAGTTAAATCACAAGTTGGAAAGGATAAATCACTCTCTTGTTTAGTTTACAACTCATGACATATCAGAAGAAGTACCTTGGAATACACAATATAGTGAGCCACACTAGGAAGGAACATCTCACTTGAGACTATTTAGCCACAAACAACCCCCTTCACATCCTCATAGCTATAACCCACACTCCATGTGTAAAACACCTAGAATCGATTTCCTAAAGTAGAATTGAACAAGTTTTATGGCTCTAACCCATAAGGATGGGTCACCCAAATGGAACACTACTTCACAATTTATGGCATTAATGATGATGAGATGAAACTTAGGGTGGGGGTCTTGTATTTTGGTCAAGGAGGATGGAAATGACGGGAGTGGCATACAAAATTCTATGGGTGCGTCATCCCCTAAAGTTTATGTTTTAAATCTTTCCATGACTGTTATAAGTGAGACTATTTGGGATGGGCTTACCAAGCCATGCCAAACAAGCTCAATCGTAGACTTTATCTCAGCCTTTGAGAAATTATCCATTAATACAAAGAACTTAATGGATTCTTTATATAATTAAAGTTTAATTAGTGGCCTCAAGGAGGCAATTCAAGCACAATTCTAAATGTAACATCATGCTATCTATTTGGAGGCATATTAGAGGGTTATAGAAGCATAAAGAGTGATCAATGCACAAACCAACAAATCTTCCTTCATTCCCTACTCAAAACCTACATAGGTCAATTCCCCATGCAAAATTCATTCTCCTCCCTTGAAAGTACAAAGGTTTTCTCCAACAAAAATGGCAAACCAACAAACATGGGAATTTTCTATAACGGTGACGAAAAGTATGCTACATGTAAAAAATGTAAATAACATAGGTTATTTAAAATTAGTGTGACCGCTCCTACCCATTCTGAAGACATCATCATGGAATATCCCCTAGTAAGTTTTAGGTTGTTGACCAAATTCCTCCCATGCAAGAAGAATTGGATCTCAAAGTCCATTAAGAAGAACCACTCATCTCTCTCCATGCTTTATTTGGTCTTTCAAACCTACAAACCTTGACACGTCTTGGTTACATCAAGCACCACAAAGTGGCAGTTTTGGTTGATAGTGGTAGCACCCACGAATTTATTCACTAATGAGTGGCTAAAAAACTCCACTATTATTTCCACCCGGTGCCTAACTTTCAAATTATGATAACCAATGTTGGGATGATGAAATGTGTAGGGCACTGTGAAAATGTGAGACTCCAATTGGATGACTATCATCTCAAATAATTGTCCATATATATGGGTGGTTGTGATATAGTTCTAGGGGAATAAAGGTTATGCACTTTGGGGCAATTTACCATGGAATTCGATGAATTATAATTGATTTTTACTTATGACTCTCATACTTACACCCTCAAAGGGATCCAAGTAGGCTCTCCTGAAATCATAAGTTCTCATCAGATGAAAAAATTATTAAAGTAAGGCCACTATGAAATTATTGTTTATTTTCATGCCATACAAACTCTCAATAACACTACACCAAAAGTACAACTTAACTTGCAAAGGGTTTTGGACAAACAATAGCAAGTCTTTGAGATACTGAAGGGTTTACCCCCATATAGAGGTAAGCATGATAATGGTATTCGCTTAATTCTAAGCAATCAAAACTTGAATGTACAATCGTACATGCACACATTTGCACAAAATAATGAAATTGAGAAGATCATTTAGAAGCTACTATAGGTAGGAGTTACTTGTCCCTCCACTAGAGCCTATTCATCCCTAGTGGTCATGGTTTTAAAAAAAGGACTGGGCATATGTGTCTTAATTTTTGTTCCCTCAATAAGTTGACCATCAAAGGTAATTTTCCTTCCTAGACATTGAAGATCTTTTGGATGAACTCCATGGTAATAATTTTTTCACCAAACTCAACCTTCGTTCAATATACCACCAAATCAAGACGAAAGAGGTCGATATTCCAAAAATAACTTCCCACACACATGAAGGCCATTATGATATGTGGTAATTCCCTTTGGGATTTTAATACCCATTCTATCTTTCAGATCCTAATGAATAAAAATGCAAGTCCATGGATTCATGATTTTGTATTGGTTTTCTTTGATGACATATTTATTTACATTAAAACTTGGGATTCCCATGTACAACATGTTGATAAAGCCTTGTCGCTGCTTCAAGATCATCAATTGTTCATTAAACGCTCCAAATGTGATTCTTGTGTTTCATAGGTTGAATACTTGGGTCACATTGTGGGACAAGATGGAGTAAGAGTGGATCTCAAGAACATTGTGGCAATGCAATAATGTCCCCGCCCTTAAACCTTAAAGATATTGGGTGGGTTTTTAGGCCTTAAATGCTACTATATGAAATTTGTGAAGAACTATGGTAAAATTACAACCCCATTGACAACCCTGCTAAAGAAAAAAATCCTATGCATGGAATGAAGCGACACAACAATCCTTCTCAGTTTCAAAGTAAGCCATGTGCACCATGCCAGTCTTAGTCGTTCTTGATTTTACTAAAATTTTGTATTTGAATGTGATGCTCCGAAAAAGATTTAGGTGTAGTCTTAATGGAAGATAGAAGGCCCTTAACATTAACTAGTAAACAATAGTGTGATAGGAATTTTTTCAATTATACCTATTAGAAAGAAATAATGGCCATCCTATATGAAGTTGACACATGGAAACCATATATCATATGGTGGTGCTTCCAAATCAAGATATATCACCACATCTTGAAGTATATTTTGGAATAGACATTTTCAACCTTAAAGAAGCATAAATTGGTCACCAATATTCTTCGATATGATTATGAGTTGTCTACAAAAGGGTAAAAGGCAATGTTGTGGTAGATGCAATGTTAAGGAAACATGAGAAATGGATCCTTCTTTTCCTCATCCTATCTGGTACCTTAATGGTTAGAGGAAGCAAGAGAAGAATGACTAAAAATGCTATTACATCTAATATCATCAAGCAACTCTAGGAGGATCCACCCCCACCGCCCCAAGATTACACTTGGAAGAAAGATACATTGTGATATAAAGGTTGCCTATTTTTATGGTACATAACTTTGCTTCAAAGCAGATAATATTAACATAACTGCATTCATCTCCTCTCGTTAGTCACTTAGGGTTTTAGAAAACTTAAGCATGCACTAGGTGCTCCTTCTTTTGGGATGGAATGAAAAATGATATCCTTATTTTTGTAGTTGAATATGACACAATCTTTCTAAAGGAATAAGAGTTAGATAGTGAAGACTCATAGGGCATTGCAACCATTTCCAATACCAACATTTCCATGTATTTTATGGTTGGTCTTCTAGAAGTAGGTAACAAGTTAGTAATCATGGTTTTAGTTGATCAACTTTCCAAATGTGTTGATTTTTGTGCTCTCCAACACCCATTTACACTGAGAATGGTTGCCCAAATTTTTCTAGACCATATTTTCAAACTTCATGCCATATTTTCAAAATTACAGGCCATATCAAAATTTTCAACACATTGGTCAAGTGGCCTACACATTAGTGCCCGCAACACACTCAAAGGTACACCCAGTATTTCATGTTTCCTATTTGAAGAAAGTTGCAGGTCATAATTGTTGAGTTCAAACAAAATTACTAGAACTGGATGAAGAAGGATCCATTTGGCTCCAACTAAAGGAAAATTTGGACAGCGAGAAGCATTAGCTATGTCATGGCATTATCTGTGAAATTTTGATTCAGTGGAAGGATACCTCACTAGAAGATGCTATTTTGGAACCATTGGGAAATTTTCAACAATTCCCCATCTCCAACATTAAATGAAATGTTTCTTTTGAAGGGGGATGCAATGTTAGGGCCCTACCTTAACCCCCCTACTTTATCAATGTACAAGGCCATAAGACCCATTGGATAGTTAGTGGATAGTGACTAAATGAAAAAGGTCCCTCTTTATTGAAAAAAGTGTCCTAGGTGGTTGATCCTCATTAATAGGAAGACCACAATTAGTTAGGGATTTGTTTATTGAAGCTATGTATAGAGTAGTAAGCTATGTAATGTTTTGGATTTACTAATACACAAATGAGTAGTTTGAATTTCAAAATAGAAACCCTATTTAATATTATAACTAGATAGATAAATAAAAAAATGGAAATGATCAGGCTAAGTTGCACTGTGTGGGAGGCTATACTAGGTAGGTAGCTTCATAATAACCATGGATATATTTGATAAAATCATTAAGAGCTCTTCCAATGGAAATTAATTATTTATATGGTTTATAATGGAGGAATTAGGGTCCCAAGTTTTTTTATTCCTCATTAGTATGAACTAGTTTAAATTGCTCTCAACCGAAGACAGAGTTTAAGTACCTCTGTAATTTATGAATATTGTTGAGTAGAAGTTTGAGTTTAGTTCTATCTTAAGAGTGTTTTATAGGGTTCTAGAGATCCCTTGGTAGGGGCACCCACTAAAGGAGATAAGAAGAACCCTCTTTTTGTACTTACATTTGATGGTTAGTCAGTTTTCTTGCATTTTTGTAGATGGCTTATTTATATTTATGTTAGTTCAGTATTATCATGCTTGTGCTTAATATAGTAATTTGCAATCACATTCTTTTTTTTATAGTAATAAGTTATGTGGGCTATGAGTTTTGTAAATATTTATGCATATAATTGTGGCCTTGTTCATTTTTACATTGTGAATGCACAAACAATGAACCATTTTTCTTAACCTATATTCCTCATGTCATTGGGTTATGGTATCCGACACCCTATAAATAATTGGAATGTTCATAAATATAATGGAAATTATCGTTGGAGAAGATTACGTGTTCAAAATACTTTAATGGGAGTAACTGGGACCATTAGAAAGAGATTAATGCAAAATATTGTGGGTAATTCCACATAACTCAACTCACTAAATAAGATAGTTAGGGCACTTGCAATGATATGTATAGATGTAGGAGCCTTTCTCTGTTCCACTAGTTACAAAGAATAAGGGGATACAAGTAAGGAGAAGGTTGGAATTGGTGTCGCTGCATGAGAGGTGAATCTCCCATATTAACTCTTTATACAAACTATACTGGAGTTTGGTTGGGAAGGGCTAATGTTACTTATCACTTCTGTAATAGTGGGTAGGTGGGCGACCACAATAGTTGAAACATAGTTGTAACATGCATATAACACTTATGAAATTACCCACCCGGATCTACGCACACAAATTCGTAGGGGTGTTGTCACCTTGACTCTGGTTTGTGCTGATGAAGCGACCTTTGCCCTTTTCCTCGACTATTTCTACCACCCTTTCCTTATATGGTGTTACTACTGATGCTTTCTCACCATAAATTGGGACTGGACAAAATCATAATATTGGTTTAGGTACAAAAGAAACAGGTTATTAAACGGACGCTAAATATGGGCTTGAATTCCAATTCGATCTACTTATCAACTAGAACTATATATTAAATTTTGTATTTATTAATGCTTACTCAGATGTGGGTTTGTTGAGAAGTGTAAGTTGTGAACTTACAATACATAACTCTGAGTGCTAGAGGAACACCATTTCATTTACTAGTATGCTTGTTTGAATAACATCAGTTAAATCTGTCTCTATTTGAGAGGACACTATATGATCCATATAATATTCATCCTCAAAATTAAGAGGATCGGAATTAGAAGGTTCATCCTCATAATGAAATTGAAGAACATCTAAAGTGTACATGTCTTCATCCATAGGATGCCAAGTGCCGCGATCAATTAGAAGTTCTATTCTATTTGAACTATTCATTTGTAGATAATATCCACATTCTTCACAAATATTTTTATTCTCTCTCAAGAATCTAATATAGAGTAAGATCTTGTAATTATTGCATTGAACCCATAATCTATTAATTTTAACATAATTACCATTACTGAGAAGTTGGATTCAATGTTCTTCAATAACACATTTGGGCTCTATGGCCACTATCGTGGCTATGAGAATCATTTTGTTTTCAAGTGACGTTGTTGGATAATATTTTTTTGGATGATTGTATTTATAAAATGTTGTTTATCTTCTTATGTCGATACATGTATATACTCGGATTTTAGAGCATTTTGTGGTTCCATGTAGTCAGGTTATTGGGACACGTTATGTGGTTGACAAATGATTTGCAAGCAGTGGGTTGTTTTTCCCTGTATTTTGGGAGTCCACCTTATCTCTCAACATATGTATGTGCTTTAGTATTTTTGTTTTTTTGTTCTTGTTACAACCTTTGCTTGTTTGGCATCATATTATGCATTGTTGTTGAGATATCTTGTTATGTTATCATAAACTTATTAATAAACTATAGCTTTTTTCTTCTTCTTGAAAATAATGTTTTAGCAACAATTGTTATTGTATTTGAAGCTTTTCTTGAAGTTCCCCCCTTGAAGAGGCAAGTGAATATAGATCTCTATTTTGAATATCTTTCATTTCCCGATATCTTTTCCTAGTTATATATATTCTCTCTTGTGTTTTTCTACGTTTTCTCTGAATTTATGGGTTTAAGTATATTGCAGATGATATATGGTGTGCACTTATGGTTGTGAGATAGTGGTATCATAGAAATACATGAATATTTGGTGTGAAGTCAAGGGATTGTGGAGACTTGAACACAATGGTTTGGATGTAATTATGAGGAGGTTGCATGGTGGGAAAGGATTGTTAATATTACCATGAATTGACAAGGGGTTGGTGGAGTAGCTAAGACAATTTAAGGAGAACACCGATAGAAGAGAGAGAATTGTGGAAGGAGTTCATATTCATTCAAGTGCAAGGATTGGATTGGAAAGAGAGACAAGAAGAAGATGTCATTCATAAAGGAAGGTTGAGAGATTTAAGAAGAGAAATCTCTCAAGAAAATGAAAATATGAGAATGAAATTCTCATGAAAAGTAGTTGGCCAAATTATTGCATCCATAAACACAGAATCTTTTGGCTCACCACTTAAATTATAACCTAGGAATTCCTACACACTTAAGAGGTATCATGCACTGTATATGCAATTGCAAAAGGAATAACTTGAAATACTAAATAATAATAAAAGTAAATTCAAAGCAACAACTAACTAAGAAAATAGAGACAACTTGCTCAATAAAAATGTTTTAGATCTAACCCTTCCATATTCAATCCTAATCTCCCTTAGGCTACTGGGGATCAATCCTATCTAAAGCTAAAGAGAAAGAGGATCAAGATTGTCTGATCATTGTGTAGGGGTTTTCAGAAATAATATAAAGGAATACATTTTGGTTTCAATATTTCATAAAACATGCCCAAGCATAATCTTATATCAACATACTTATGATGTGAGAAAAAACCAATTCAAATGCTAGGAAATAAAATATTGGAAGTAAATAATTGCATTAGAATCAATAATGACTGGAAATGAATCGGAACCAAAGCAATTGGATGCATTCCTCAAAACTAATAACTATAGGGAAACACAGTTTACTAAAGGAAAATAAGATTTCATTACAAGAAAGACAGTTTTTCTATAGGAAAGACAAAACACATGAAAGAAAATGACATAAACTAAAATAAATGAATTAAAATACATGCACGGGTTACATGCACGGGTTCTCAGTCCTTTCCTTGATCAGTATCAACCTAAGGAAGCTCTTGGAACCTCACCTAACCAAGTACAAAATTTGGAACAAAACTAGCTCTCCTTTATTAAAAACATGCCATTAAAACAAGGCAACAATGTGCCTCTTAATACAAGTTATCCTTCACCAACAAGGGAGGAATGAAAATGATAAAGAGAAGAATAATGGTAAACTAATTAAACTATATGCTTTTATCCTACTATTATTTATACTTGAGTAAACTCAAATCTATCAATGTAATCAACTCCTTGATTTTTGGAAGATGTCTCCTTATTAACTATAAATTAGCATGCAAGTTGGTGGAATTGACCCCTCTTTAGTAATTTGACCTTGGCCTTCAATAACTTGATTTGTCATGGTCTCTAAGTCCTTCTCTAAGTGGTGGTCGTTCATGAGCAATATTTTCACTTGAGTAAACTATCCCATGTAATCAACCCCTGGATTTGTGGAAATTGTCTCCCATTTAACCATAATCAACATGCAAGTTGGTGAGATTCATTGCCACTTTAGGAATTCTACTTGGACTTTGTAAATTCGAGATTAGATGATCATTGAATTCTCTTCCATGTGGTGGAAACTCATGAGAATAATTAGGGGACATAATCCCTTGGATTTCTCAATTTTGTTTTAGTTTGTCTAGTTAACTAATTGAATGAATGAGCAGGTTGTTGTGACTTGATTTATTCCACTTAGCTTTAGATAACCTCCACCCATAACCCCATCACAAATCAAGAATGCTTTGACAAATATTAGTTCATTGTCTTAGCAAATAAATAAAAGGAATAAGCAAATTAACTAAACATTACTAATCCAATTTCAAGGTATTCATTAACAAATATGCATAGGATTTAAGGAAGATTATCACAAGTTCATCATTAATAACACACACTTAATCATTTTTATCTCCTTAGGTATCACCAATATGGGACAAATAATGTGTCATTAAGGGTCCATCAAGGAGGAAGGTGAGATTGTAGCTCGTAGAGAGAAAATAAGTTTGTAATTCAACAAACAATTAGGGGCATGAACACGTAGTTTGTTGGCCCCTAAAGAAAGAAGTTATCATTGCATCAATAGAGAGAAGAATATAAACCCATAGTTCATTGCTAAGGAAGACAAACATGCGGTTCATAGTGTAGAAAAGAATGCCAAAACCTTAGAATAAGAAGATTAAGATAATAGAAAGGAGACACAAACCCATAGTTTTTTAGGAAGAGTTCGGAGAAAAATAAGAGCCCAAAACACTTGTAACCTAGTGACACTTGTAGAAAACCAAGAGTGAAGAGAAAAATATGACAAAGCTTGAAGGAGAAGGAGAACTCTTTCTAGTAGAACTCTAGAGAAGAGTTTCTTCATGAAACTCATTGTGATCTATGTTGGAAAGGAATCAATGGATATTTTGTCAGAAAGGACCTAAGCCCTTGTATTGTATTTATAACAACGAGAGCCCTCAAAATCATATGTATTATTCATGAATTTTAGAGGTAAGAAGAAGTTGGGAATTCAATATTGTTTCCTTCATCATGTATTTCTTCTTATCGTGCTTTCTCCCTTGAGTGTTATGCACTTTGTTAACTTGCAACTGAGTTAAAAATTGTCTTATATTGCAACAACTATGATAGGTGTTTTGGTTGATCCATTTGGTTCCCTCTTTGCCAATTTAGATTCACTCTTGGGCCTCATACATTGATTGGGGTATTTCATAGTTACGAAGCCTCCCTTGGGTCCCAAAATGATTACAATCCATTAGGAAATGCTCTTTGAGGTCAGTTGGTTGGTCAAATTTTACATTCAAATAAGAGGTTTATCATGTATCAAACCACTACTTTGCTTAACCATATTGTTTCTTTTTACCATGGTTCACTAATTCTTGTAATATAACATGGATATTTTTTTAAGATCCCTGATGTATGACCTACATTTATTTGGTATAGGGAATCATGGACACATGGTTCAATTCTAGAAAGACCACTGGCCTGAATGGTCAATTAACACTCGGTTAATTCATAATGCACTTGTGTTACAACTCTTAATTCCCATGCTCTTGGGCTTTCCTGATTTGGATATCTACTCTAAACCTACATAAGCCTGGAGGCTACTATAATTGATCTATTTTTTTCCATTTGGATTCGAAGTTCCTTTGAGGCTTGAGTGGGATTGATTGAGGTGTTTGTCTTAGAAGATAATGTTATTATAAGCCCTCTTAAAAATAAGAGTTAAAAATGCTTTTATGGGATTTTAGATTTAGAGTTATAATCATTTTTTATATATATTTGAAGTATTTTTTTTATGCCCTAAAAAATAGGTACTAGCACAATTAAGAACTCCTTCACGTAGGTTGACATGTACACTACTAGACCTTGATGCATAACTAAGAGGACTAAGTCAATAGCATAGGCCAAATTGAATCATGACTTAAACAAGTGTAGTTATTGTTTTTTTCTTACTTTACCCTCTGAAAAATGATCACATTAAACATAAATTTTGTTACTCAATATAATCTTTTGTTCTTCCTTGAATATAAACATTATAGGGTTGAGAGTCTTGGATTTGTTTCAATTATATAAATATGCCTCTATTGATGATATACATTTTACTTTTATGATTATAGATTCCTCTTAATCATACAAGTTTTAGGGAAAGATTCTCATGGTAATCAAAAATTCACTTCGATCTAGTCGAGACACCAAAATTTTAATAGGTATTTCCCCTCAATTATTTGTGACTCCAACACTATGATGGTATGCATAGAGTTGGCATCGTTGCATTATCTATGTGTGCCATCAATCATGGAATTTGACGGCTTGTAGGACATTTTTTCTCAAATAAAATGTATTTGACATGAAGGCGTAAATTTAAACCATCAACAACTACAGTCATGAGAATTGGTCGAACGTTGATTTGACGTCCAAGTACTCAGTAATCCCATCATAAATTATAATTACTATTTGTATGTTATGGATAACAGGGGGTTGAATCGGTGTAGGTTAATTAATAGAGTCGGTAATATGGAAATACCCCCAAATTGAAATAGTTGAGTGGTAAATAGCTCATTCGAACCAATTTGTAATTTGAAGCTTGAGTTGTATATGGTAGTTGAATTGATTGTGCAATGAAATAATTGAGTTGCAGATAAATCATTCCCACTCATTTGTATTTTGAAGCTTGAGACGCATATGCTAGTCCAATTCATTATGTAATGACTCTCAAGGGTTGGGTCAAGTTTTTGAATCTAACACAGAAACTCTGCCTTCCTTCGAAGTGTGGTGGCCTTGTTAAATCACTATGGTTTTTATTTGATCTAAAAATTGTTTGTATAAACACAGTGTACAAGGACGAGACATCTTGAACTTTGGAAAAATCAATGCATAATTTCATGTAAGGTTTTTTTTGCCCCTCCTCTAATCATTATGGTGATATTTAAAAAATATGTTTTTCCACTATCCTTATTAGAAGAAAGAGTTGATTACAATCTCTTGGAGTTACCACCCCTTGCCTCATTTCATGCCCCTACTCGATTTCTTAGCCTTAAGATGTTAAGATGCAGTCCATTGCCCACCTAAATATTTGAATGGGAAACTCTATAAAGGAGTTGGATAGCCATTGGTTTGGGGAACCTTGCCCATAATTGAAAAACAATGAATTGCACATACATGTCTCAAGAACACTCACCATACCTCGATCTCTGATCTCCAACAGCAATGCCCCATATTAAGGGACAATCTAATGCATGTGACACAAGTTGTTCCAAGTTCCAAGTTCAATATCCCTTCAAGCTTCCCTTGATGCTATCCACTTTGGCGTCTCTACATGGAATATAATAGGTTCAAAAACTCAATACCCCAATGTCTCTTAGAAATCCTACTTAATTTAACCCATGAATGAATAATCTCATGGGAAGAATACTTGTTGAGCTGATTGATTCCCTTTAGCTTCAACACATGAATGTTTTGCATGATTCTCTCATGGAAACCTTACTAACAAATTCTATTTTTGTGCCAGCCCTACTAGTATTTTATGCATCTTTCACAAAATTGTTAAACAAGGTTCCTTCATTCATCAAATGGAACTTGCTTTACATCCTTAAATTAAGGGAAATGTCTTATCTTGTAGCATTCTGCAAGACATGATCCATCGGCAAAATCTAGAAAGACTCCAAACTTCCAACCTTTCGTTGATGCACCTTATGTGAATCACATCATTGATCCTCGAACTCAAAAAAAAAGGAAGTCGAGTTGCCATCATTAATTAGAGGAATCAAATCTAATTATAACTTTTTTATAGGACATATGCACTAAGAGTTCTCGTAGGAAAATACACCATCTTTAGATATCTTAACTAATAACAACTTCATAGAAATTCCATTTTCCTTAGGTATGTAATTAAAGAAATTTAAATATCCATATGTAAAATACAATTAGTTAATAAAGCCAAAACCAACCTTGCTCATGTATTTTGTAACCTAACAATAGTTTGGGCTAAGGATTGCTTTTACTTATATGAAATAAGTTCCCACCTAATAAACAAAAAAATAAATATTTAAAATTTCCTATTAACATGAGTAATAGGTATTTATTCTTTCAAAATTGAATGCACACAAACTCAAAAATAATAATGTTATTGATACCCTCAAATTATTATGAAATGCTAACATCTTATATTCATTATTTTAAAATTTTCAATTTGTAAAAGGGATGTACATTTTCGTTAAATTGAGCTCAACCATAACTCCTTAACGCTATATCTTGGGAGTACTATTATACACTTTGTTTTGTTTGATAATATAGTTTATAACTATGTAGATAAGTTGACAAAAAAACACCACACTGGTGAAGACTTAACTGCTACAAGATTCCATGGCACCACAATGTCCAATACTGTTAAGCTAGCTATGCTAAGGGGGTAAGGGGGTCTAGGAGAGGGTCTCAGCTTCCTAGGCAACATATGGGAGGAAGAAGCAACTTGTGAAAAGTCTTCTTCTTTTCATTCCAAAACAGAAGGTAAATCTTTTTGGGAAAAGTCTTTTTCTTTCCATTTGAAAAGGGAAAGTTTTCCTTTAAATTTTTTAAATAAACAATACAAAAATTATTTATAATCCATTACTTAATAATTATATTTTTATTTTATTTCAATATATTTGTGAATTTTTATCAAATTGAAATTTATAACTTTCATTATTTGCACTATTTACACTCCATTATAGACAACGTTATAATCCTGGTAACTAAGCACAATAGCATTATGAAAATTTCACCTGACAAAAAAATATATATGAAATTTTATGTGTGGTTGTCATTATCCAACCTAACTGTATTGTAAAATTGCACATACATGGCATGTACGGTATAGGCTGTGAAGTTATTGTCATCAGTTTAACTTCAAAGACTGATTTAATTGGCAAGATATGTGCATATTCTCACTCTTCCAGAAAAGAGTTGGAGCTTTAAGACTAAGAATTGGAAGGCAAACAATAACAAGCCCAACCTAGATCCATAAGATGTGGATCTGAAACCTCTACTTGCTGAATATACAAAGTACACATCAACCCAATACCTAGATACCTGCCTATCATTTCTACATTATTCCAACATACCCCCTTAATGTAGAAATGGATTTTCTATAACACCAAATTTCTGCCTAAGGGTCTCAAAGTGAATCTTGCCAATAGGTTTGGTAAATATGTTAGCGACATTATTACTTGTGTTACAATAAATAAGTTTAATTTCCTTAGACTCAATATTTTCTCTGATAAAATGATGTTGTAGTTCAATGTGTTTTGTCCTTGCATGATAAACTAGATTGTGTGCCAGTTTGACTGCACTTTGATTGTCACAATATACGTTTGTGGGTTCTGTTTGCTTTTCTCTAATGTCTTCAAGAATCCCCCTTAACCAGACAGCTTCACATTTTGCACTAGACATGGCTTTGTATTCAGCTTATGTGGATGATAGAGAAACAATTGGTTGTTTCTTGCTGCTCCATGATATGACTCTGGATCCAATGTTGAATGCATATCTAGTAGTAGATCTTCTGTCATCTAGATTTCCTATCCAATCAGAATCAAAAAAACCTGGCAATTGAACATCAAACTTATCAATGTATAAAAGACCAAAGTCCATTATCCCTTTCATATATCTAAGGACTTTCTTTGCAGCTTTCCAATGGCTGTCATTTGGTTTAGCCATAAACTGGCTCAAAATGCTGACTGCATAAGATATATCTGGCCTTGTGGTAGTGAGATAATTCAGGCTTCCCACCAACTGTCGATACAAAGTACCATCTGCATCCTTTCATCCATCTTGACTGCATAACTTCACATTCTGTTCTAAAGGAATTGTTGATACTTTGCAATCACTCATATTAAATCTATTCAGTATTTCCCTCACATACTTACTTTGAATGATCATTGTTTTGCCAGATTCTCTCCAAACTTCAAGTCCCAAACAATAATGTAATTCTCCAATGTCTTTCATTTCAAACTCTTGTGACAGTTGATTTTTTATTTCTATAATCAACTTACATGCATTTCCTGTAATGATTAGATCATCTACATATAAAGATATCAAACAGATATTTCCTTCCTTATCTTTCTTCATATAAAGGTTAGGGTCACTTTTGCTTTTAACTAACCCTTTCTGATTAAAGAAGGTATCAATCTTTATGTACCATGACCTAGGAGCCTGCTTTAATCCATAGATAGCTTTCTTTAGTTTGCATACAAGATGTTCCCGTCCTTTCTGTACAAAGCCTTTAGGCTGAACTAAGTAGACTTCTTCTTTTAAGTCACCTTTCAAGAAAGCAGATTTTACATCTAGTTAATGGATTTTCCATTTATGTGCTGTGGCTAATGCAACCAGAACTCTAATTGTGTTTAGTTTTGCTACTGGTGCAAAAGTATCCTCAAAGTCAATTCCCTCCTTTTGTGTATAGCCTTTTGCTACTAGTCTTGCTTTAAATCTTTCTATGCTACCATTTGATTTAAGCTTATATTTAAACAACCATTTACAGCCTATGGGTGTCTTATCCTCTGGTAACTCAGTCAATTCCCAAGTCTGATTTTTCATAATTGAGTTATATTCTTCATTCATTGCTTCAACCCATTATGCTTTATCTTTGGCTTGTTTGTAATTCATTGGTTCACTGATATTCATTATATTAGACATTAGAACATAGTCATTGTACCTTGGAGGGGGACGAGTTTGTCTTGTTGACCTTCTTAGCATTAAATTACCTACAGGGGTTCCATCCATAATCCTTCTGCTTTCTGTTGTGTCTTCCTCTAAACTTGTAGAAGTACTCATTTTGCTTTTGCTACTTTCAATGTTGTTTCTACTACTTTCATTGTTGCTTCTGCTTCTTTCACTGCTGCTTCTGTTATTCTGTTCCTCCTGCTTCTCTTGTGGCTCTTCCACTTCTTGCTCCTGAATTATTGAGTTTAACTTCACATATTCATCATTGTTAGTCAGACTATGCCATTGTTCTATTTTGTTACTTGTATCTGTATGTTCACGGAACACCACATATCTACTAGCAATTAATTTATGCCTGCTAGGGTGAAACAACTTATAGGGTTTGTGATCATTGCAATACCCAACAAAGACACATTCAAGTGATTTAGCATCTAGTTTCCTCCTATCATCTTTTGGTATGTGGCAAAATGCTTTACAACCAAAGATTCGTAGATGCTTAACTTGTGGTTTATATCCATTGAAAACCTCAAATGGTGTTTGAAATTCTAATTTCTTTTTTGGACTGATATTTTTCAAATATACAGCAGTATTCACAGCTTCTGCCCAAAAACCATTCAAAATTTGCTTACCTTGTAGCATGATGCGTGCACATTCAACTAGTGTTCTTTTCTTTCGCTCTGCTATCCCATTTTGCTGAGGAGTGTGTGATACTATAAACTGTTGTTGGATGCCATTCTCCTTACAGTATTTCTTGAAAGATCCAGACACGTATTCACCACCATTGTCGGATCTGAGAATTTTAATGCATTTTTCCGTCTTCTTTTCGATCATGGTTCTGAACTCCTTGAAGTATTCAAATACATCTCCTTTCTTCCTTACGAAGTACACCCATGTGTATCTAGATCTATCATCAATAAACGTCAGAAAATATGATGCACCTCCTAAAGATCTAGTTTGCATAGGTCCACATAGGTCTGTATGAATTAATTCAAGCATACCAGTTTGCCTCTTTTCTTGATGTACTGAGAATTCATTTTGATGTTGTTTGCCAAGTGCACATGCACCACATTCTAAATGTTCATTCTTTATTACAAGCAGACCTTCAACCATGGATTCCTTTTGAAGTAATACAAGATCATGGTGGTTAATATGGCCATACCTCTGGTGCCAAAGTTCCTATGTGGTGATTACGGTGGATGCAAGTGCCTGATGACCGTCTTTGCTCACATCCAGCTTGTACAGTCCTCCACATCTTGAACCTGTAGCAACGATCTTGAAGTGGTTTCGAATGTCTTTGATATGGCACTGGTACTTGCCAAACTCTACCTTCAGGTCATTCTCGGTTATGGTTGAAACACATATTGAATTTTTGTTACTTATAGGCACATACATGACATTATGAATCTGTCTCAATTGACCATTAGATAATTTTACTTTTATTATTCCATAACCCTGCACTTGGTGTGACCTATTATCTCCTAAATAGATATGAGTGCCATCATGTTTCTCATTGTATTCATCGAACCATTCTCTCTTACAAGATATATGTGCAGATGTACATGAATCTATGAACCATGCATTCTCATCGCCAGTCTCAACAAACAAAGCATCTTCATAAATAAATAATCTCATATTTTTAAAGTCATTAATTTTAGAGGTGTCTGTATTTGCAAAATTTCCATTGTGACTTCCATTGTAGTTTCTATTTCTATAAAATTTCTTTTGATAATGATTTCTATTGGGGTGTCTTGGTTTGCCCCATTGATGACCATCTACATTATTTCTAATAGAATCAATCTGAGCCATACCTTTATGTTTTGATGAAATCTGCCTCTATCTCCATTCCATTGTTTGCCTTTGTCTCCATTCCATGGTCTGCTCCATGGTTTGCCTATGTATGAATATCGACCTCTTGCCATCAATGCCAAGTTTGAACCTCTAGTATCCAGATCATAGTTCTTCATTCGTTCTTCTTCTTGGATTATAATCCCTGTAAGTTCTTCAAAATTTGGGGGTTTTCTCTCGCTGCAAGTGATGAAATAAACACTTTGTACTCTGGTAATAAGCCTTTTAGAGTGACTGTTACTAAATCAGAACTTTCAACAACTTCACCTATGTCACCCAATTTATCACTGAGTTCTTTAATGCGAGAAATAAATTTGCTTACCCCTTCATTAGCCTCCATCTTGATTGACAACAATTTGGTTTTGAGAAACAAAACCCGATTTGCATCAGTTGTTTGATACAGGCCTTTGAGTGTGTCCCATGTTGCCTTGGATGTCGTACAGTTTCTGATATGTGGAATGATGTTGTCTTTAATAGACATCCTTAATGTCAATTTTGCTTTCAACTCCCACTTATTGCAATGCGACAGTTGCAAGCCTCGGCTCATCACCAGTCACAATTGACCACGCATTAGCGGATTCAAGCACAGTCATCATCTTAAATTTCCAATTTACGTAATTTTCACCATTTAATTTGGATGCTTCATTGATATAAGTGTTAAAAAGAGGTGGATTTTCCATTTTACCTTCTTTCGGCTGATTTGGAGAGCTGATCTCTATTTAACAGGAAAAATAAATTCAGAACTGCACCTCTCCTTAAGGTCAAAGGAGTTTCTGGCAGCGATACCCAAAATCAGTGTAAAGGAAGGCTTGAGCACCGCTCTTCCTTTTCCCAGCTTCAACGATGCCACCGCTCCACACCTTTGTTGGACAGGCAGTACCACCACTCTTCCTTTGCAAAATTCGTGGAGGCACCGCACTTCTCTTCTGCTAATAAGCAGCGCCAGAGAGAAAAAAAACAATTTACAGGAGAAAACAAAAAATAGTCAGCACCAGGCTCCAATCTCCACGATTTTGGCAATCTCAATCTCGCTGGAAATTCACCACGCAGTAGGCTCCACAGCTCACAATTTTGTCAAAAAAGAATGGTGATTTTCACGATTTTGGCAATGGTGATTTTCTCACGGCAGTGGCTCCAATTGATCTTCCTCTGCGAAGATGCACAGTTTTGTAGACAGTTGAGAGCCAATGGATTTGCATCGCGACTATGACTCCTTCACGCAGACAAACTTCACAAGAGAATTTGACCCCTTTAGCGCTTGTGCCTAGCACTCAGTGCAAACTTTCATGAAGTGTCGGCTAATCGATGGTGGACTATCTCCGCAGCTTGCCAAACTCACGGGATATGAACTAGACAGGCTTTTCCCAACCAAATACAAATTCTTCTATGAGCAATTCAAACTAGACGCTCTCCACCTTGGACTCTTCCACGCAAAAAACAACAAAAAATTCAATGAGCAGGCTCTCCACGCTTCAACTCCAATGCTGACTGCGACTTGTAAATCGTTGGAAGAAATTACAATAATTGCAGCAATCGCTGCTCCACTCACTCGACGATTGTCACGGTAGAGGAAATGGTTCATGTAGCCAAATACGGTTCTTAAAAAATATTTGGCTCCTCAACGCTTGCACTCACCTGGAGCTTTGATACCAACTAAGAATTGGAAGGCAGACAGAGCAGAGCTCATAGGCTCGCTTACACAAGGAATGGTCAAACCAATTCAATTATCAATGGTGAAATGTATACAATAAATAGGTGCAGCTCACAATAACAAACCCAATCCTAGATCCATAAGATGTGGATCTGAAACCTCTACTTGTTGAATATAGAAAATACACATCAACCCAATACCTAGATCCCTGCCTCTCATTTCTACATTATTCCAACATTAAGTCGTTAGGTATTATGTCTTTTTTTTTACCACTTTTATTATCAATAAAATATATAGAAAAATTAATCATCAATAAAATATACAGAAAAATTAATAAATTTATGAATCAAATTTCTCAGGAATTTTTATTTTTTTTTTATTTTTTATCAGACGAAAAAAACATTCCTTGCTATTCTATTGAATCAAAGGAACTGGGTACATCATAAAAAATTCAACAGTCCAAAACATATGGAGCACCAACCAGCAGTACATCAAAAATGATCTCTCTCCCACTGAGCCTAACTACTAGAGCTAGGGCATCAAATACATAATAGGGGTCCTCTCATAAAATGCATAGTAAGCCGCTTAGTTAAGTATGTCCTTACAAAAAAAATAAGAACCTAGAAACAATATCCAAGTCAGGGCTTGAATCACTCAAATGCTAGAGACATAACTAATCAGCTTAACCAAAACTTTCACAAATAAAGAGTCAAGAGACAAGAGTCTAAGAACCAGAGCAGTGCTCTCAAAAAAGCTGGAGTGAAACTTCCCCAAAAACTGCATCCTCACATGTTTCAGTGAGGGAAAGAAGGCATGCATCCATAATAAGCCTTTCCTTGGATAGTGTGTCTGCCCTCTTATTATGTTTCCTAAAGACATGACTGAAATCCACAAAGGTGAACAAAGAGAGTGTTCACCATACCAAGTGTGGATTTATTCATTGCCCAATTTATAATCAGAGAAGATTAGCCAAAAATATGTAGGTATGGCAACCAGGGATCAAAATTCAAGCCGTCAGTGCCCGTCAAAGGGCTCCTAGGCCGTCAGTGAAGGGGGATTTAAAATTTGCACGTCATTTAAAATGAGGTTTTTAATTTTTGTCATTTTAATAAAAAATGGAGCTTTTAAATTAAAATTACACTAGAAGGGCTAAGATAAAAATTGNTCAGTGGGACGAACATGGTTCATGAGTCCTCGCCCCTGTCTGAGCCTCTCATGGCTGCTGGTAATTTTACTGAAGTCATCAACAACGGGAGTTTTTCAGGTAATCATAAGGCACAGTTTCCTTTGGATGTCAAGATTCATCAGAATCCTTTGGCTGAGAGTTCTGTGAAAAGTGAAGGCAATGGATTATTGAAGGGTTGGCTTGTAGAAGGGGTTGCAAATGGTGGTAAATTTCTTGGGGGTTTCGAGTATAGCCATTCTGGTCAGAGAAATATGGTGGTAGTTGGCTTGGGTGGGACTCGGGAGGAATGCCGATTATCAGAGTGTTAACGAGGGTCCCATGAGAGATAACATTAATGTCATCAAGAATGTTCAAGGGGATTCCTGAACGTGCCTTAAGCTAGGAAAGAGGTAGCATTTTGGAGACTCTGTGAATTCGGCTAAGGTAACTAATCCAGTCACTGGTAATAGCGCTGGCGATTGCGTTTATAAGAAGCCGAGGGCTTTGCCGGCTTCGACCGCGCAACCTCCCCGTTGTCAAGTGGAAGGATGCAACGTAGTGTTGGCAAATGCAAAATAATATCACAAGAGACATAAAGTCTATGAAATGCATTCCAAAGCCCCCAAAAGTCATTGTTCTTGGTACCGAGCAACGCTTCTGTCAGCAGTGTAGCAGGTAACTAACTAGGAGACGGTTGCACCTCACTGTTTTTTTTTCTGAGTAGGTCAACATGGATCCATACATACTAAGTATATAATTTG
>LPNX010752950.1:336290-364333 GCA_001517045.1 Pseudotsuga menziesii
TGGTGGGACACAATGAATGGCGGAGGAAGAACTCATTAGATTCATTGGCTAACTCCGGCAGCCAAGGTAATTTTATATAAATTTGCCTTTCCTGTTACTGTAAGGGGGAGATGTGCATGCATTCAAGCACAAGTTCATTAGTTGACAACCTATTACTTTTTGAGGACTTTAGTTTTATATTTGTCAGAGGATAATTCTCTGAATTGGCCCTGTGAAACTTTCAGATGATGACTGTGCAAAAACCTCTATTGTTTATTCTTCAGGTCTGCATCTTTTCGATACTTTATCAATTTCTCAGTAATCTCAAAATATTCAACTTTGGTTGCTTCTGCTTCCCCTTTAGATTTTATTTTATGACTGAAGCTTCGGAGTTCTAGCATAGGCTGCCTCTTGTTTTGAATTCCTTCAACGCCATCAAGAATGGTCTCTTAAGTGAGCACGTTTTTTCGTCCTCAATCCATACTTCCAAATTTATAGCCATAGATTGTACTATCCGGCTTGACCATCTGTCTCAGTTTCTTTTTTATTATAAACCTTAAAGCCTCTGAGCAATTGTAGACGTATTCCCCAATCAAATAGATTGAACACAATGTAGGCAGGGATATACATTCACTTGTGCAATTTTACAAATCCCATTAAAATGACAAATCCCATTTTGCAATTTAATTTTTTGTTTTTAATTTTTGTCATCAAGTAAATGAAATGTACAATTAATTTAGTACTGTCATTTGAAATGTAAGCTTTTTGAAAGCCCTTCATTTCATCAATAAAGGGCTGCATGAATATATAACCTTCTATATGAAATTAAGACCAACCCTTCAATCTTGATACCTGATGGCAACCCAATATCTTTAGCCATGTATAATGATGCCCATAGCTGGGCTCTAGTATTATTGCTCGGCTCATGAAAATATATACACCCAATATCTTTAGCCATGTATAATGATGCCCATAGCTAGGCTCTAGTATTATTGCTCGGCTCATGAAAATATATACATACCGAGTGTCAAGTGAGCGATCATTACAATCATTATTGTCAATTGGCTCTTATCTTCCAATATTTTATTTGTACGTCATAGCTTTCACACATTGACAGCTTTCAATTTATTTACATTTTCTCTTTTATCAAAACGAAGTACACCAAACAAGTTGAACCACGCGCATAGAACGGAAGGAACGACAGGCAAGCCAAGGCCCAAAATCCATGCTCGACTGAACATCCTTGCGTACGAAAATGATGTGTATAGTAAGGATGGATTTGTTTTTATCATATACGGAGGTTCGATTTTCGATTTACTGGCAGGCGTTCTATCCTCCAACCGCTCGAAAGTAGTTCTAATTATATTTACGCCGGTTTATATCACGTTCAGCAAAACTCCCTAAATCGGTAGTTTCAAGCAATTCACATGGCATCGCGCTACAACATGGAGGGTGAGAAATTCAAAGCGGGATTGGTTGAGAAAACGGGGATGGGGTGTCCGAGCTGTTGCGTGTATACTGCTCACGGAGTTGTTTGCTCCGGCTCAAGAACTAGGGTTTCAGATGGAGAAGGAGCTGTTTTCAAAGCCCAAGGTAACTACGTAATTAGCCTTTTATCATTCGTATCATATGTATGCATAGTTTATGATTGTTGATTATGAATGGGGTTTTGTAGAGGAGGAGGAGCAGAGAATTCGCAGAATGCATATCAATCCCGGGGCTTCTTGTAATTCTGCGCAGACAACTACTTCCAGGAAACGGAGCGGATATGTAATTCCGCCTCCATTTCTGGATGAGGGATCGTCATCGACCTCGTTGTCAAATGCGGGTAGTAGGATTCGATCTCAGCACCCATAAGTGGGATCTGGGCGGGTTAGGGCCAGGGAGGACCTCCTCATTTTCCCTCACGTGCCCTTCCGGGATGACCAGCAACCCGGCGGTTTGGAACACATGTGGTGGAGGATTTGTGCGTCTGCCCTTTTGAGATTCACAAGCTAATGACGCAGCAAAACAATTTGACCTGGTATTTAAGTTTGGATTTATGCTGTCTTGCTAATTTTTTCTATTAATAGGGAAAACTTCCAACCTTGTCCACTACATTTGTACATTTATGATAAGGGGTTTTTTAATGGGAAAAGGTTAAGTAGTTAAGCAGACGATCGTTAAGAGCACATCTCGTTAAAAGCACATCGTCACCCTCGGATCCTTTCATGGTTTACATCATCTATGGGTTAATTTTTACTTTACAACAGATATCCTTTCATATGCCGTCCGTCTTCATCAAATTCTTACCAACTATCACTGTTAGAAGTTCTTCACAGCTTTTCTTTGATAAGACGTATTCTCGTCAGCTATCACTGCTTGAAGTTTTTCACAGCTTAGTTTAGGCGAAAGTTATGCACTATACAGACTTTCTCTCAGAGGAGAGCATGTGAGGTTAGAACCGTTGGATAAGTGAGATCAGACCATGTTCTCCTTACAGGCTCGCTCTGAGAAGGAAGCATGTAAGGTTAGAACCATACAGACTTGGATAAAATAGATCAGACAGTGGTCTAACTTCTCCTTACAGGCTTGCTCGGTTAGAACCGTTCGATAAGAGATCGACAGTGCTCACCTTACATGCTCTCTCCCCCAAAAAGAAGTTTGTAAGGTGCATAAGTTTCGCCCTCCTTTCATCCTTTTTACAGCTCGTTCTTTAAGATGATCCTTTCATCCTTTCTACAGCTCGTCCTTCTTCTTTTTTAATATGCAGTTACTTCACCTTGACTTATTTAAACCCATCTGTATACTACCCTTTTTATCGGTGGATTCGAAATCTTGGTTTGTTTCGGTCTATAGGTTCGCAAAAGCGAGCTCAAGGGCTAGCCCGTTACAGTCAAAATAATCTCCAAAGCCAGGGTAGAGCTCTCTATTTTCTTTTCGTTAAGATATATTCTCCTTGAATTTTTTTTCTTTTAGATATTCTCTCACTGGTTGGATATAAGAAATTCTCATATATAGATCGTTAAATCTTTCAATTAAACTTACAAACAATATTATTGATACTTACCTGTAACCAAGTAAAACTTTGTCAGACCATTTTCTCACCTATTTTCAAGCAAAGATTTACCAGATCATTCCTATGCCAAAACCTACTAAACTTGTTTAAAGACTTTGTCTTTGTCTTTTTAGCAAACAGTCTCCATGGAAACCTACTCAACTTGTGATATAATTGGAAAAACCATGAATTTCGCAGTTGAAAACATATATTGAAATTTGTTAGCATCGTGTTTAGTTTTTTAGTGTCTTAGAAAAACAAAACCTGAAACATCGCTTCTGGTTGAAAATAGTCATTTGTTATGGCATTTCCTAACGTATTTGTAAGTTTGACTCCGAAAATGCTAATGCCTGGGGTACATTTATTATTTCTATGGGGGATTGAATTCAGGTCCTCGAACAAAAGTTCATGACAACTTCAACCATCCAAGCTACCGAAAGAATAATGGGACCATCATTAATCAGCCTGTAGGCTTAATGTAATTTCAATTTTTATTTAAAAAATAAACAAAAATGAAAAAGTTACTTACTACATGTAGTTAAGAGGCTCCTCATTAAATGGCTTTTGCATGGAGAGAAGTCCCTTAAATTTGAATGGTTGTCATAATGTTAGCCAATTCATGACCATACTATTTTACTCCCTAAATTTGAATTGTGTTCATAATGTCACTCAAAAATTGCTACTTTTAAGCCCATTCATGATCATAAGTTATTTTATTGTGCTAGAGATGATGTTTCTATATGTTTTATAACATTGGTATTTCTGAAGTTTCAATTGTTATTATGAAGTTTCAAATTGGTTACATGATGTTGGAAATATTAATTATTAGTTGATCTTCATATCATGTGAGTCGATTTTGTCAGATTCTGTAACAGATCAGTTTTTATCAGTCTGAAGATAAGTTTCTAGGTAAGTTATTACAGTCTTTAATGTAAGTTGGTAGCTTCCAAGAGAAACAAATTTTTAGTCTCTGTATATGTAGAAGAACAAAAGCTGAAAAATAGAGAGAAGCGTGTAAGTGTGGGGAGAGAGGAGAACAAGAAGGAAAAACTCTGTGGAGAGTTGAAAAGCTCAAGCTTTGTGTTTTTTTTGGAAGAGTCGAAGTTGTGTAAAAGGTGAAACATCCTTGTAAATTTCCAAGTTTGTATTTGCCGCTACAGTTCGTTGTTATGTCGCGACAAGATATATAAATCCATAGTTTATGGTTCAAGAATTACCTGAGTGAATGTTGTTTACATTTAACATCTTGTAAAAAATACAAAGAATCCATAAATATTTCACTGTGTGAAAGTTTGAGTTTTTATCTGGAGAGCACAAGTCTTACTTAATATTTGGTTACATGTTATTATGAGTTTGTCGCAATATAGTTGTGTTAAGGTTTATCCCAAGTTACGGCTTGGTGAAAAGTGTTTTTTATATTATAAGTCTTTAGACTAAGAAATATCTTTTATAAAGTTCAACTAAGAGTGGTCTGGTGGAAGTGGGAGTTGGTCGCAACCAAAAGTGTGTGATGGTAAAAGCCGATCGAAATCAAGTGGGTGTTTGTCGAGGTAAAAGTGTGTCGGGTCAAAAGTCCGTAAAAGGTGTCTCGACCAAAAGTGAAGTCTGTCGCACACAAGTCTGTGGCGGACTTGTCTGTCTCAGTAAAAATCTTTGTAGCAGTAAAACCCAGTCGCAGTAAATTTCGATCGCAAGTATTTTGGTCTTAAGTATTTCTGTCGAAGTAAAAGTTGGGGGTTCCCAAGGTAGTGTGGGTGTGTCTAAACCCCAAAAGTAAAAAGAAAAAAGAAAAAATGAAATTTATGATTACACGATAACTTAAGTTAATCATCGCAGCGTCCCATCTCCCAAGATATGGTATCAGAGCAAGTTTAGGAAAGAAAACCTTGGCTTAAAAAGGGAAAAAGTATTTTTCTAAGAAAAATTAAAATTAAAAATGGTTTCCACTTCTGGTGCACATATGTCAAGCTTACAAAGTCTGACTTTCTCGGGAAAGAATTATGAATATTGGTCTCTAATAACGAAAGCATTGTTAAGAAGACAAGATGTATGGGAGATAGTCCAAAATGGCTATACAGAACCAACAGATTAGGTGGTATATAATAATCTCACACAAGCTGAGAAGGATGCCTCGAGGGAACATAGGAAGAAAGACGAAAAGGCTATGTTCTACATACACCAAGCCATGCATGAAAGCATACTCCCAAGAGTAGCAGCAACAAATATCGCTAAGCAAGAATGGGATACATTGGAAACGACCTATCAAGGCTTGGAATCTCTGTCAATAAAAGATACAGATTCAATAGACTCATTCTACACTAGAGTTGTTGGTATGATAAATCAACTGAAATTTCATGGAGAAAATATGAAAGACATAATTGTTATTGAAAAAGTACTTAGAAGTCTTCCCAAAAAATTTGAATCATTGTTCGTGACCTTGGAAGAAAACAAAGACATGTAGCAGTTTACCATTGATGAGTTACAAGCCTCACTCATCAATCATGAACATAGAATAAATAGATCAAATACATCATTGGAAGGTGCGTTTGGAACACAGTCATCCATAAGCCGTGGAAGAGGCAGGGGGGAGATATAATTCTAGAGGCAAATGAAGAAGTTTTTCCAGAGGAGAACGCAACAACAGTCCCACGAATATCGCTGGTAGAGGAAAGAATCAAAACCCCAGTCAACCAAGTTGTCACAGATTTGATAAGTCAAAAATTCAATGTCATTATTGTAAGAAATTTGGTCATTATGCATATGAATGTAGGAAGAAGCAGTACGACCAAGGAAGGAAAAGCCAAAACTAGTCGAGCAACACCAACACTTCATCAAGCACAATGTTGTTGGCATGTGCATCCTCGATTGAGTGCAATGTTGTCCAAGAAAGTCCATGTGACATATGGTATTTAGATTCAGGCTGCAACAATCATATGATTGGTAATTTAAATTTGTTTTCCCGTCTAGATAAATCAATTCAAACTGATGTCACAGTTGAAAATAATGTCCAAGTCACTGTTTTGGGAAAATGTACTGTTGGTATTCTAACCAAACAGGGGAGCGAAAGATTATGCCTGATGTTTATCATGCTGAAGGTTTGAAACATAATTTGTTGAGTATTGGACAAATGATACAAAAAGGTTATAGAGTCTACATGGAGGACAATCATTGTGTGATTAAAGACAAGCGTCCAAGCAACCAGTTGATAGCAAAAGTGCCAATGACAAGCAACCACTTGTCTTTGTTATCACAGATCTTGTAGTTTCTTCAATAGATAAATCCTATACAAGATGGCAGAGGGGACATGCAACCAGAGCTATGACCTACGAAAACCCTAACCTACAAAATATGGATGGTTGTCATGTCGGTTAGGGATTCCTTCGCTGTATGCCACTAGAGAAGCCCAAGTGACAAAGGGGGAGACCTAGATCAATCCTGAAAGAAAAGATCCAAGACAAATCACCAGATCATACTCCTATCGGAGAATTCATAAGGTGATTGTCTGAAACCCTAGATTTAAGGATGAGCCACAAATTAAGGATACCTGAGTGGGACGATTATTATAGATTGGAAATGTCACTCAGATGATTAAATCAGATGGCTTGCAAAGATTGAACTCAGATCTAGGATTTTAGTGTGCTGGTTCAAATGATCAAATTCGGACCCTAGGGGGATTTAAGCAGATAATTGAGAAATTCCCAAAACGTAGCTGATATTGAAAATTTTGCCTTCCTGCACACTAGTTGGGATGAAATATTCAACAGTGAAAAATACCTAGATGAAACCGGACAAAAACAGAGGGAAATTGGCTGACTTGCTGAAGGAAGGGCATTTTCTCCCAGACAGAGACCAATGCTTGGAGGGGGGCAGAGGAGTCCAAGCTTGACGTTTTTGAGGGAGAAGGGGTTTTTCAGTATGCCACACAAAAAGCAGATTGCCAAATTTGTAGATTCCCAGTGCAAATTGGTCCGGTGATTTTTCCTAATGCTAAATGAGGGTTTTTCATTGAAAATTATTGATGGGCAATGCATGAAAATCAAAGGATGGAGAACTTACCATAGAAACGTACTTGAATCATTGCTGATGACCTCTTGGATGATGAAGAATGCCTTTCCTGAGATCAAATAAGATTTCCGAACAAGCTTTTGATGAAGTGTTGCTTCATCTAGTGTCCCTAGCGCCCTTGTTTGCCTGCCACATCAAGGAAATTCAATCAGTATGGAAAATAAATGGGAAATGCAAGATAAAATAAGTACAAGAATAAGAAATCATAAAGAAGTTCAACTCTCTCATAACCAATGGCGAGATCCAACAATAGGGTGAGTCCCCCCACCAATGTGCCTCTCTCAAAATCGCCTCCTTCAACCTACAAGTTAAACGGGTAACCAGAAAGATGCAAAAACTATGTCAGATTTATCTTAGTGCAAAAGAGAAGCAGTGTCAGTCATCAACTCATTCATTCATCAAGCAAGTAGACAAGTGTGTAGTTCTAGACAAAATCTCTTTATTTCAATTCCGGTGCCAGAGCTCATGAATTACAATGGGAGGTCACCTCTCTTAAATAGTTTGAGAGAGACACAAACCCTAACTTTCTTTTTCATCCAACGGTTGAGATTATAACATCATCAACGGTGGAGATCAACAATATATCAATCAATACATGGATCAAGTGACTAAGTCAAAGAGGGGGCACACTTTGCTCAAGGACGCCTCTCTAAAGTGAAAAGTCACAACATAACATAAGATATGACATGATACAACATAGGAAGAGGTCACTAGGGGCTTAATTCACCCTAGGCCCCTTCACAAATTCATGATATAAGATATAACAATGAAATACATAAATAGCCAATAAGAGGGGGCACCCCTTGGGGGGATTTCTTCACTGGCTAAGCCATAGTAAAATAATTCGGACATCTGTTGACTAAAAACTGCTGGAGGACTGTCCGGGATGCTGAGAAACATCATCTACCAAAATTCGAAGCCATTTCCTTGACCCAAGAGGCCAAATTGTTTTTTTCAGTGATTTTCTATTTCATTTTTTGCTGGTACAATCTATGGAAACCGATAAATCCATCATAACTCTGTCTAGGGTGCAAATTGACTGCTTTGGATGATCTACAGACATAGAAGAATGGTATAAGTGACTACTCATACCCCCTGTAACACTTCTCTACTCTAGGAAAACCAATCATACTGCTATCTGGAATAAAATTTGATCATTTGACCAATAATCAAGTGATAATAATCACTTTTTTGGAGAATTGAGACTAAATTCTTAAAACTGAAACTACAGTATTGGTCATGGGCATGTCTGGAACAAATATAGACCATGTTGTATTTTTGAGTCACTGCCTTGGGAACCGTGATTGACCTAGTCAACTGGGTTGACTAGGTCAAAATACCCAAAATCAAGCTCAGACACTATGCCAATATGATCTTGCAACCATCCAAGGTAAGAAATGCTCCAATGATGTATATCAAAACCAAACTTGAGTCAGTTATTCATAATCATGGTGACCAACAACAATAATAATAATAAAATATACCTTTGCTTCTGAAAAATCTTAGTCCTCTAGAAATCCGCTTGTTCATGCCATACTTACAAAGTGTCAAAATGTGCTACAAATGGGTGAGGATGGAAGGACAAGGCTAAGGCAAGGGGAAATTACTCTTGACTGACTTTGACCTAGTGATCTATCTAAATGATAACCAATACACTTAACCAAGGTGACATATGCATGTTAGATGAACAATAGGGAATGGTGGTGTCTCACAGGTGGATGAGCTGATCTGAAAAGTGTCCATTCAACATTGGCAAGCTAAGCACAAGCTCCGTTAGGATCTTTTCTAGGACCTTTGCGTTGAGTACACAAGAAACTGTAGGGAAGAGATCCTAGGGGACACTTAGAATTAGCTGTCCCTTACTCCATCTCACATCAAAACCCTTAGGCTCCTGAGGAATTAATCATTACATTTCAATAATAGGCCAACAGTTTTTAGATTTAGCATTTGTTTATCCACTGCTTTATTTGGGCCTTTCACAATTTCATTTCACAGCCTTTCTGATTTGCGTCTAAAGACAGTTTGCAATTTCATTTGAGGCTTGCATTTCATAATATATATAGCATATAACTCATAAAGCATGTAATGATAGTAGACATACTGCTTCAGGTTTTAAGTGACAACTTCTCGAGAAACTAGGGGGAATATCCACAGTCAGGACCAAACATCGGGGGAAACCGACCAGAGAGGTCAAGGCTTCAAAACCCAACTCGCCTAAGCTCAGGAACTAGCACCAATGGGTTCTCCTGGCCTAGAAGGATCAAGGCTTCGGCAAGTTCTGTTGCACAACTCAGAGCCGAGAACCAAATGGGATTCAACATGCATAGGGGTCAAAATGGGGAAAGGATCTTCAATCTCACAAGTTTCCATCAGTATGAGTCATGGGATAAAAACCAAAATGAATGACCTGAATGGACAAGCATAAATGACATGGAACCAACCTAGCACTAAGGTTTACACTTTGTTCGAGCATGGCATGAGAAACAGTCTTCACATTGAATTCTTCAATAAATCATAACACGGGCTAGAGCAATCCATAACATATAAGCACAAGTCACAATAATCATCCTAACATGAAAATCATAGGTTTTTAAGATACATCATAGAGAAAAACTAAACCAAAGAAATATACCTGATCTCACCATGTATACCTGTCTCAAACTAATAAGTCCCTCTGTGTTTGTGTGTACCAACTCCTAATCTGCTGCTATGCTCTAATGAACTAGATCATCACCAAAATCATCTCAATGGACTCCTGAATCTCACTCATGGCAAGGAAAATATGATGAACAAGGCTCTGAAATGGCTGAAGCTGCAAAGATCCATGCTGATACCCCATGTAAAAAGTAGCCTGGAATAGAAATAGAGACATGTATGCATGCTACATCATGGAAGTCTGGTTGCAAATGTATATGTGATAAAAATTTCCATTGAGAATAATTCCATACATGAAAGGAAAGACAAATACATGAGCTGCATTTAAGGCAGAAAGCAAAGAAGCAGACAAGTATTGCGACAAGAAAGAAAAAGATAGCGCTGATTTTCAAGCAGCATTTCAAACAAAAGTTCAGGATGAGTCCTGGTTGAGGCATTTCAGATTTGGACATCTGAATTTTAGTGGGTTGAAACTATTGCATACAAAGAATATGGTGAAAGGATTGCCATTAATCGATAAACCAGAGAGAGTTTGTGGAGGCTGCATTTTTGGCAAGTAGCATTGAGAGACTTTTTTTGGTCGAAAAGTCATATTGAGATTGTGCACTTTGGTATTTGTGGCCCAATGCAGACACCATTCATAGGTTGGTGCAATTATTTTCTTACTTTTATTGATGACTACTCAAGAAAAACATGGGTATATTTTCTAAAACATAAATTTAATGTATTTAGTTGTTTTCAGTAGTTCAAGGAACTTGGGGAGAACCAAAGTGGTTACAACATCAAAATCTTGAAGGATGAACAAAGGCGGTGAATATGTCTCAAATGCTTTCTTAACTTTTTGCAAGACCCATGACATACACAAGCAATTCACTGCGCGGTATACACCTCAGCAGAATGGTGTTGCAGAAAGAAAGAACAAAACCTTTATGGAGATGGCGCACAACATGATGGCAACCAAGCATTTTCCAAATGAATATTGGGCTGAAGCAGTGGCAATTGTTGTATATATTATGAACCGGTGTGTAACAAAGAGTGTGAAGAACAAAGTCCCTCAAGAAGCATGGACATGTATGAATCACAATGTTTCTCATTTAAAAGTTTTTAGTTGTGTCACATATGTTCATGTTCCAAATGAGCTAAGAAAGAAACTAGACAACAAGGGACATAAAAGTATTTTTGTAGGTTACTCTAAAGACACAAAAGCATACAAGTTGTATGACCTTGTTGCAAGAAAAGTAATAATCAGTCGTGATGTTCATTTTGTCGAGAATGAATCATGGGATGGAACCATCGAGAATAATGTCAAGATTGTGTCGAATGTCGAGCACGATGACATGGTGGAGGAAGTGGTTCAAACACCACATGTAAGTCAAAATGTTGCAGCACCGTCGACTCCATGACACCGTGACATGGTTCAGAACAAGGAACGTCGACACAACTCGTAGCTCAAGCTACGTCGACAAACACACCAAGAGGACAACAGACTCCATCAAGCAATTCGTCGAGGTTGACATTGACAGACCCAATAAAGACAAGAAGTTTGCGTGATATATATGAAGTTGGTACACCAAATTCATTTTCTCTCTTTGCATTATTTTCTCAAATAGATGATCCTCTAACATTTGAGGAAGATGTCGAAGAAGAAGTATGGGAACAGGCCATGAATGAAGAAATAGAATGCATTGAGAAGAATCAAACATGGAAGTTGGTAGATGTACCAAAAAATAAGGATGTAATCAGTGTCAAATGGATTTACAAGACCAAGCAAGATGCTAATGGGAATGTGCAAAAGCACAAGGCTAGAATGGTCACAAGAGGGTTCACACAACATCCCAACATAGACTTCAATGAAACTTTTGTACCAGTCGCACGCATGGATACAGTTAGAAGGGTTTTGACCATTGCTGCACAAAACAAATGGCATGTTTATCAAATGGATGTTAAATCAATATTCTTGAATGGCTATCTGGAGGAGGAAGGTTGTGTGGAACAACCACATGGCTATGAAGTTCCAGGTCAAGAGCACAAAGTGTATAGGCTGAAAAAGGCTCTCTATGGTTTGAAGTAAGCTCCTAGAGCTTGGTATAGTCTTATTGATTCCTACCTCACCCAAAATGGATTTCACAAAAGTGAAAGTGAACCGACATTGTACACCAAAGTTAATGAGCAAGGTAACATGTTAATTGTCTTCTTGTATGTAGATGATTCAATATTTATTGGTGATTTTGGCATAAACGATTTTAGAACAGTCATGGAAAGTGAATTTGAAATGATTGATTTGGGGTGTATGAAGTTTTTTTTGGGCATTGAAGTTCAGTAGCCTGAGAATGGTATATTCATATCACAGTCAAAGTATGCAAGTGCAGTTTTAAAAAGATTCAATATGTCTAATTGCAAGACTGCCCCATCACCAGTAATAACAGGTTTAAAATTGAGCAAGGATGATGATGGATCAACTATAGATCCTACGTTGTTTAAAAGGCTCGTTGGTAGCCTTATGTATTTAACTGCGACAAGACCAGACATCATGTATGGAGTAAGTTTGATCTCAAGATTCATGGAGTCACCAAAAGACTCTCATTGGCAAGCAGGTAAAAGAATTCCGAGGTGTGTAAGTGACACAAAGGATCTTGGCATAATGTATTCAATCTCAGAAAATTTTAAACTCATTGGATACATTGATAGCGATTATGGAGGCAACACAGATTACATGAAGAGCACATTTGGGTACACATTTCATTTTGGTACAGGTGTTGTGTTGTGGCTTTCGAAGAAACAACCCATTGTAACTATGTCTTCAACATAAGCAAAATATGTCGCAGCTACAAGCGTTGCATGTCAATTTGTTTGGATGCGGAGAATTTTAAAAGACCTGTCACAGAACCAACAACCATTTTCTGCCACAATAGTTCAACTATTCCTTTGTCAAAGAATCACGTGTTCCACAAGAGAACCAAACACATTGACACAAGGTATCATTTCATAAGAGAATTGGTGAACAATAAAAAAATTTGTTTAGAGTTTCGCAGGTGTGAAGATCAGCTTGCAGACATCTTTACAAAACCATTGGCAAGGGATACATTCCAGTATCTACGAAGTTATTTAGGAATGACAAATTCTGCTTAGTGAATTTTGTCATGAATAGAGCAAGTTTCAACTCTGAAACATTTTGTAAAATTTTGTTTAAAGATCCCCATTTGCTCATATATAAGGGTGAGTGTTGGAAATACTAATTACTCACTGATTCTCATATCATCTTAGCTGTCTCTGATAGAGTCAGTAGCAGGTCGGTTTTTGTCAGTTTCTCTGACAGAATGAAGAGTTCACGTCTCTCATATATAAAGCAGTCAAATTAAATTTCTGAAGATAAGTTTCTAGGTAGATAGTTATTATAGTGTTTAATGTAAGTTGGTAGCTTCCAAGAGAAGCGAAATTTTAGTCTTTGTATATGTAGAAGAACAAAAAATGAAAAATAGAGGTGTAAGTGTGCAGAGAGAGGAGAGGGAGAAGGAAAAACTCCGTGGAGAGTTGAAAAGCTCAAGCTCTATGTTTTTTTTTGGAAAGTGTTGAGAGTCGAAGTTTTGTATTTGCGGCCACAGTCCTTTGTTATGTCACGACAATATTTATAAATCCATAGTTTATGGTTGAATGCATGTTTTATTTATGCCGCACATATTCTCCAGAATTCCCTGAGTGAATGTTGTTTACATTTACCGTCTTGTGAAAAATACAAAGAATCTATAAATATTTCACCGTGTGAAAGTTTGAGTTTTTATCCGTAGAGTGCTTGACACAAGTCTTACTTAATATTTGGTTATATGGTATTATGAGTATGTCGTAATATAGTTGTGTCAAGGTTTATTCCAAGTTACGGGTTGGTGAAAAGTGTTTTTCATATTATAAGTCTTTAGACTAAAAAATATCTTTTTATAAAGTTCGACTAAGAGTGGTCTGGTGGAAGTGGGAGTTGGTCGCAACCAAAAGTGTGTTGCGGTAAAATCCGGTCGAAATTAAGTGGGTGTTTGTTGAGGTAAAAGTGTGTCGAGTCAAAAGTCCGTAAAATTTGTCTCAACCAAAAGTGAAGTCTGTTGCACACAAGTTTGAGGCAGACTTGTCCGTCGCAGTAAAAATCTTTGTCGTAGTAAAACCCGGTCGCAGTAAATTTCAGTCGCAAGTATTTGGGTCTCAAGTATTTTCGTCGAAGTAAAAGGTGGGTTTTCTTAAGGTAGTGTGTCTCGACGCCAAAAGTAAAAAAAAAAAAAGAGGAAAAAATAAATTTATGACTGCGCAGTAACTCAAGTTAACCATTGTAGCCGCCTATCTCCCAAGACATGAAACTACTATTTTTTCAGTTGAAGTCATTTGTCGTTTTGAGGACAGTGAGATTTTCTTACCACAAATTGTATCTATCTTTCTTCATTCATCCAGGTGAGGATTGCCATCATATTGTCTCTTCGGGGTTGCTGCAATATAACAATGTCGACCGTTTGGGAATCTTTATTCTGGTGAGTCCAAAACGTCATTGTTTGTCATTCCCAGGTTTACTAAAAGAAATGTCGTGGGCTTTCTACAACTCAATAGGAAAGGAGAAAGGGAAATTCTTTATTTAATCTTTAAAGAAATTGTAAATAACATTCTAATAAAATACCCCGGATGCGGGTGTCTTGAGGAGGAACGTGGCGGGAGGCGGGACTTCAATAAATGCCACTTGCCGTAGTTGTCACCGCATCCTGGGTATTTACGAACCCTCTTCTCAGCGAAGGCAATCCAGCTTGGAAGGCATTCTACCGTGTACAATAGGTCTCCTCGCACAGGCTTTGGCTTTGATGGCTCTCTCCATGCATCACAGGAATTTAATGGCCGTCATCGCTTGGATCAGCTACCTGGTCACCTTGCTCGATGGCCTTGCACGGAATTGGCTTGGGCAGCAAAGCCGCATCAGGTTCTTGAACCTGCTCTCTTCGGTGAAGACGACGACTGCTTCAAGCCGTGTCCCATTGTCAAAGAACCATGGCGAAAGCTGTAAGGTCCCAGGATTTTTTAAAATTCTTTGTGTTTTTTCTTTTTTGTTGGCTATGTTAGTATGTCGGTTAACTCTGATAGTTTGATTGGGGAGACTTGGTTTCCCTCACAAATGGCAAGTCCAGAACAGATGTCGCAATTTCTTGTCTCTGCCCCGATACTATGAAATACTATGGATACATATGTCTCAAACACTCCAAATGTAATATTTTTTGTACTTTAATATAATTTTATTCAACTTAAAAAAACATTCTAATAAAATATTAAGTAATAACTGTGTAGTTCATTATGGCTGTGGGTTCTCTCTATCCAAAAGAAAAAAATAAGCTCTTTACAATCTTTCTGAATAACTATCTATTTCAAGGGATTAAGAGTCCGAGGTGCTGCCCAGGAGAAACTTTTCAGGCCACAAACCCTAAAGCTTTTGATTTATATGATTTTTTACCAAGAATCTTTAGTGGAAGGGTGAAGGCTACAAACTCTGAAGCTTTTGATTTATATGCTTTTTAACAAAGAATCTTTAGTGGCAGGGTGAAGAATGCCTTCACATTTACCGGCACGATAGAGAACGTGACTTGAATTCACCAAGCTTTTTTTTTGTATTTTGATGTTATCCTGACCATAACTGGAAATGCCAATCATGGCCAGACCAAGAGCTCTAAGATCTCTTTTAAAAGGCGATTAAGTGGAGATTCCCATTTGTCATCTCTTACATTTTTATTGACCGTGATTTCCATTTCCAAGAGACGCCTTAATTCAGCTTTTGACAATCTGGAGAAGGCTGGGAAAGATAGGAAAAATGGAGATAAGTATTGGTAATAAACAGATAACTAGTAGTGCAGCTATTTAAGGCGAAGACTTTCCAGACTCTTCTGCACAGAAAAATAGTCCAATCCCCAATAGTAGCCCATTCACGACTAGAAAAACGGTTGTGTTTTCATTTGAAGTGTTTAAAACTACAATTTCAAACTATTTATTAGTGTCCACAATTGAGTTTAAAACTGCATTTTTAAACTACTTCGTAAAAAATGTGGAACATTTGGTATTAACGAGTAAGAGAAATGAACTAATTACAGTCACGAAAATAAATTCAGGCTCGCAATTAAACACCCGAAACAAAGAATGTATGCTATTTGTCTTACAATCTAAAACAAATAGAAACAGAGAATTGGAATTCCATTGATACCATATCTTTATTGTGCGGTTCTTATAGAAATAAAAATTAGTAGTTAAATAACTAGCATATTCATTTAATGTGTGCTAAGTGAATATTCATACACGATAAGTTAAATGTATTAAATAAGAGTTATTTATGCATTAGCTACTAATTATCTCTGCATTAGTTACTAATTATTTATATATAATTGTTTATTTCGAAATTGAAAACTAGGAGTTTTAAAATAGTTTATTAGGAGTTTAAGTGTCACATGAATTACACATTAACTGAATTATACATTACCTCAACTAGGAGGTGCAAAATATCAACTCTTAGCTGCAAAATGGAGTTCAACTAAACCTTAAACCTTGTGCACATTAGGTGGACTCGGAGTTGCTAATGGACTACACATTACCATGCATATTAGGTCAACTATGAGTTGCTAGATGGAGTTCCAATGTCACATGAACTACACATTACCTTGTCAGGCACTTATCATATGATTTTTTTTTCAGCTACCACAAAGTGCAGTGATCACATGATCTATTTTTTATTTTTTTCCAACTACCACAAAGTGAAGTTATCACATAAGCTATTTTCGAATTTTTTATAATTGTTGATTAAGAATTTTGAACAACGACCATAAAATCAATCTCCACAGTAAAATTATTCCATTCTCCAGCAATCTAGGAACTATAAAAACCTATTGACCTAAAAATCCAAATAAAATTTTACAATAACAAACAATGACAAATATAGAAATGGACCTCCATCCTAACCAACATTAGAGTTATTCTAACCCTTTATAAGGGAATTTAGAAATGATACATTATAGAAAGTAATTTAGGGAATTTTATGTTAGTTATTATAAAGTAGGTGAAGTGGGTGATAACTTTTTTTTTAATAAGAAAAAAACAATTAACTTATTATTTTCAATTAAAAAAAACAATTAACTTATTATTTGCATATGAATGTTTCTAGAGTGTTTAGTTATTGTGTGCAAGCTTATGAATTTAAATTATGGTCACTTCTAAATTTATACACAATGCAAATCTACAAGCTTGCACACAATTAACTTATTATTCATTCAAAGGAGAATTAAAGATAACAAATCCAAATACATCTTTTTCAAAAAATTGTGTATCATAACAATCCATTCTATCTAACCATAAAAGAAAACTTATACTAAAAAACAACTTTCCAAACTAAGCATCAATCCAAAATTTTGTACTTCTATAAGTACTATACTCTATCATATACATAGAATTTGGCCAACTTAGACTAAAATATGTGCACAAATCCTTTGAAAACTATAGTGTTTCCCAAAATTTCTTCAAGATGTATATATTCATCCATCTTGCCTAGAGCCTTCTTAGAAAATTTGTCAACAACCATATTGAATTGCCTAAAAAATATGTGAGTGAATTGTTTTTGTATTTCCAAATATCTAGTGTGTTTGTATTGGTTCTCCTCCCACAACCCATCCAAAGATGAAAAAGATGATTGTTATTCAATTTTAAGAGTATACCAGCCTTACATAAACCAACAGAAGTTGCACTTTCAAAAACACCAATAGGTATATCATCTTAAAAAAGGGGCATAAATAGGATTTTATTATTTTTGAGCTTTTCTTCCTTGTAAAAATCAAGAAAATATCCAACTATCTTGGAGCTGACAGAGCATGCAACTGATATAATGTTTTCAAATATAGCTAAATTTTTAGCTTTCAAAACCCTTCAAATTACAAAGAGAATGAATTCTTTGTATTGAAAAGCTTTTCTAAACTAGTCTTCCATACAAATCACAAATGAAACTGCATACCAAATACTAGTGAAATCCAAACTCCTACAAACTTTTGTCCAAACCATCTTGAAAAAAGAACCCTCAACAAACTATTGAGAAAAAAATTCACTTCCAAATCTACACAAATTATATACATATGCTTTCAATTAAAATAATTTTTATATTTATATTACAATAAACAAAAATAATAATATATCATTCATATATATATAATTTTATAATTTTATATTTACAATAGTATTATGCTTAACTCAAAAAAGTAATCACTTCAAAGTACAATTTGCCATGTATTTATAATAGCTCGCCAAGCAAGCATCTATCAGAATATCCATATGTGATTTCATAGTTTACAAATTTAAATTTTAATCTTAGTAATATTCAATGAAAATTTGAAATCTGGTTATGAAAATGTTGTTAACTATGTGTTGAATTAACACTTTTTTAATATGTAAATGTAAATGTAAACAAATGTTTATTATTAGTTAATTTAGTTTTTATATAGAGAAAAAACTTTTGTGAATTGTTAATTATTTTTATTTTAGATATTAATATTTTAAATTTATTTATTTTATTTTATTTAAATTATTAAAATTAAATAATAAAATAAAATTAATAAAATTCAAATGTTATTGTTTTCAATATCTTTATTATTATTATTATTTTTATTTTTGTATATTATTATATTAAATTAATCTATGAAAATAAATGTTAAATTTTTTGATATTGTTTTATAATTTTTTTAAAATAAATCTTATTTTATCAACAAAATTTAATATAATTAATATTATTTTATAAATTTTTTAAAATAGATCTTATTTTATCAATATTGTTTTATACAATTTAATATACATCCTATTTTATCAATATAGATCTAAATACAATAACTTATAAAATTTAAGTAAAAAGTAATTCAATATTTTTTTTCTGTCATTTTTATAGGTGTATATTTTCAACATAAAGGCTTTTTAATTTTCTATAAATGAATGGGATGATGCTCAAATATTCTTCTTCACATTTAGCAATGGAGCATTCAGATTTAATGAATCAAATCAAAGTGCATCTTTAAATCAAACAATTGCTTTCAAAAATTAGGGTTATTTGAGTTGTTTCATATCACCGGAGTTTGTTCTCAAGCTTCTGATCACTACTCTCTGCAATCATTTGACTGTAATCTGGTACACTTATGTACACGATGCATTTTTTTTTAGCAATAATTGTCTGGATTAAGAAAAACAATATGCCAATTAAAGGCTATCCAGGTGTAGAATGAAACACTGAGCAGATTGAACACGCCTCCCTCAGTTTGGAAGATTTCAAGATTTTGTGAGTAAGGTTTACATTTCAATTATCAAGATTGTGAGTCACATGTTGAGTCTGGTCTACATTTCAATTCTCACCTGTTGGCTTCCATTTATATGTGTAAACCAATCTTGTAAAGGTAAAATCGTCCAATTCACAATTATTGTGAATACTCGATCTTGGGATTTGACAAAGAAAAGCCATTAAAGGAATTAATTTCCAGCCTTGTAAGCAGAGAAAAACTGGGATTAATTTCCAGCCTTGTACGCAGAGAAAAACTTTCTGACATGATGACTTTTATATTTTTTTTTAGCTTGAGGAAGATGAAGTATTCAAACGGCACAAAAATAGAGAGAACTAGCACGGAGAGTTTCTAGAAAGGGAATAAGGGTAAGGTAAAAGGAAAGGATCTTAAAACATCTGATGACAGTTTAATTTGGAATGCGAACGAGTCTTTCATTTTACATAGGTCGTCCCGGTCATTATTCTCCAACACACTGGCTTATGGATGAATTTATTCTAGATGGGAAGGGAACCTAAGCTTTGTCGTTGGCACTTAACTAGGGTTTTGTTTATGAGTAACTTTTCTTTGTAATCCTATGGCGTATATCTTAAGATGCACCACAAGATGCTTATGGAAAATGTGTGAAGAATGAGGGCTCAATATTCTGTGAAACATTACAAATCTGCACATGGTGGCTAATTGGAAGAAATTAAAAAAGTTGTCAAAGTCTATGCAACTAAGGAACATTGAGAACTGTATTAATAGAATCTTTGTATTAAATTTTTTTGGTATTATTTGTAGGGATGACAAATTGAATATTGCAGAAATGGAAAATAGGAAAGGTTTCCTCCTACTTCAAAATGAAATGGCTTGGTGTTTCAAAATTCGAGCAATCTAACTTGTCCATGCTAATAACAACACTAAATTTGTCACAGTTTTTCTAATCACAAGAAGAATTTGAACTCCATCTTGGATCTTCGAGATGAAGATGGGATCTAGGTTAGCACTAATAAGGCATTTGAAGAGTTGGGCATGTCTCATTTCTTTAAGCTCTTCAAAGACCTTGGTAATTCCCCTATTTCTGAGCAATTGAAGGTTATTTCCTCTTTCCCTTCTTTCTTCTCTCCTGAGTGAACCTTATTGGTAATTCTGTCACTTTAAAGGAAATTGAATATGTGCTTAAATATTTTTCGAGGGATTAAAGCCCCAAACATAATGGATGGTTGGTGGAATTTTTTATTGCATTTTTTTATTTAATGGGAGATGATATTCTAAATTTGGTGGAACAATCCACATATGATGGAATTGTTTTTAAGGACTCAATTAGACTTTTATCACACCCATACCTAAATGTTACAAATGAAAGACATTCAGGGATTATAGTCATATTTCCCTTTGTAATTGGCTTATAATATCATTACAAAAATGATTTCAAATAGGATCAAGCGAAAACTTGCAGAAGTCATCTCCTCCAAATAGTTTGGGTTCATTGGTAACCAACAAATTTTGGATGTGGTGGGCATCACTTAGAAGTTCCTAAACTCAATTAACTTATTAATGTATTTATGACATAACTTATTAACTTATTTATAACATCTATGGTTATAATTGTTAGTGCTAGTCCATGTATTTAGAAACCTTCACACCTAAACCATAAAACCAACCAATCCCCCTTATGGATTATGAAAATCTCTACATGTTTTGTTGACCCTTTATTTAATGGGGAGCTATGAACTTATTATATGTTATAATAACAAAATTTGACAATATGCTACAACTTAGGGGTGATGGAGGAAATATAATATATGAAAAAATTAATATACTACATTAAAATTTAACATAAATTATTTACAATTTGGTAATATTTTAGGACTTTGAGCTTCTTTCTCCATTTAGGAATTATTCTCTTCACTTAGAAATGCACCTAGAAGCTGAAGTAGTTCTTAGAAATTTAATGAAAGCAATATATGATATGTTCTAGTCTTCTTTCTACAACATTCAATTTTCCATCTACAAGTGTGCCATTTCTTTATTGTAAAATACGGCCACATTCATAAATATTCCTAGAAAAATGACCAAGAATAAAAAATGGATATCGAAATAATGAGAAATGTCATTTCTCATAGAAATTAAAAATAATTTTGAATAAGCATTCTAAGATTTGATTTATTTAATGAGAAATTATTATTGATTCTAGAAATAGGAGCGACCTTAAAAAATGTTAATCTTCATCTCATCACCATATATACACTATTTTGTCCCCAAAATGTGAACTATCATTATGTTTCTAGCAATATATGTGTGGATAGTTAGAGTTTTGCACACATGAAAACTTCCAAAATTGAAGATGTGCATTGGTTGAAGCCTTATTGATCAGGGAGGGAGGTTAGAGTGTTGGGAAAAGATCTAGTTGGTGCAATTAACTACTCCTTCATTAATGAAAGTGACCATGGGAATACATCTAGGTTTGAATGTATGCAATCTGTAAATATATTTTGGTTATAGAAATCTTTTTTTTCTTAATATCCACAATGTGGTTATGTGGTTTTATAGATTTTCTAATGTTTTTGGTAAATTGTTATTTTAAGTCCAATTTTTTTAAATTAAATTTGATTCATTAATATATTTATGTGTAGTTATAATTCCATATACAATCATGTGAATTGAATTTCTATCAATAATGTATAAACTCTACATACAATTATATCATTAATATGAAGCTTGTAAAAAAGACTATAAAGTTAAAAAGCAAATCTAGAAAATCAATACCTTGGGACATGAAAAAGACTCAAAGGACTCAACGGCTCTATACATCGTAGTGGAAACGTGCATTAAGAAAGCACAGCCAGCTGGCTATATACACAGAAGCGTGCATTAAAAAAACACATCCAGCCAAAGCAGTTGAGACCATAAAACAGGTCAGGTTCATTGTATGATTCATCCCCACATCAACATGTGATGTCGGATGCTGAAAATTGGATGCCTACAGAATATTCTTTAGTCTGAAGATCAATTGAACAATTGTAGGATTTCGGGAAGGTCTGCAACATCAAAGCTCACGCTACAGTCAGATTCTGATGGAGTTCTAATGTCTCTCATCTACTAATAGGAGATGAGAAGAATGAACTGTAGGAGATGAGAAGAACCCTCACTCATCATATAATGTCCCACCGAGCAACCGAGGTAGGGTTCCAATTTTTTTTTTACAACTTTAGGAAGGAAGTAGGATTGAGCTAGAGAGAGATCTCGATGGTTTGAAACCCTACCTTGGTTCGCGATTTATTGAAAGTAGAGAAGAGGTGGTCTCGGGCTCTCCTGCTTACAATTATAGCTTGTGCCCAGATGGGCATGATTCTCTTGAAGTAGTGAAAATTGGATTCCTGCAAAATATGTTGAAGAAGAACCTTAACGCCAATTGGATATGTGTTAGAAATTTATTTTCAATGTGTGTTAGAACCTTAACACATATTTATTTATAACACATATGGGTTTTGTTTATGAGTAACTTTTCTTTATAATCCTATGGCGTATATCTTAAGATACACCACAAGATGCTTATGGATTATATCGAGTTTTCAATTTAATAAAATGTGTTTTCTTTTGTATTTAATGTCTTTCTTACCTCTGTTTAATCTTATTGATATATGTTTTTATGTGGGTTGGTGAAAAATCAGACCCACCTTTCAAGGTTCTTTTTTCATGGCGAGCAAACCCATTCATCTCATTCGACTTGTGCACATTATCCATGTGGGAAAAATTTTCTTAGTCGAATCTGTATAAGCGTCTGTGTTTGTATATTTTTTAGTCCGATTGTATACTCCATTCAGACAGATATAAACCGCTGTTTTATTGATCACGATGTTGATGGTTTTACGACTTTAACTTATTTTTCCGTTTTAAGAGTGTCACTCCTTTATGTGGGCACAATTAAATTTGAGGGTCACAAAGTAAGTATATATATATATATATATTTTGTTTGTTTGTTAAGGTTTTGTTTCATATGACATTTCTTTTTCCCATCAAATGACATTTATATATTTATCTAGCTAGATGAATACGACCATGTCTTATGGTAATTTTGAATTTAGTTTTATTTATCTTGTTTTCCGTTACATAGGACTTTTTCTAATGTCTTATGTATGTTTCATTTGATTTTGACATATTTAAAATTGATTTTTTTAAAATCAACTTATTTTTATTTTATTTAAATTTTAATTTTAATTGTCAAATACTATATATATATAATTATCTCGAATGTGAGATAAAAGGTTTTTATTTTTTATTTTTATTTTTATTTTTGTTACTCTTATTGCGTCGAGAGGCGCTCTACAGCCCAGTATGGAGGAGATCTTGTAACGTGATGTAACGTTAATAACGTTTGTAACATGTCGACAAAAAATAATAGTGATAGTGAATATTATGGAAGAGATCTTGTAACGTGATGTAACATTAATAACATTTGTAACTTGTCGGCAAAAAATAATAGTGATAGTGAAGATTATGGGAGAGATTTTGTAACAAAACATAAAAAATAATATCACTTCAATAACGTTATTTTTATTAATAAAAAATAAATTTTCTAATAGGCCAAAATAAATGCCGGCCACAAAAACAATTTAATATGGGGGAGATGTTATAATTTCCCTCCCTAATGAAACAATAAAAAATTTAAAATTTAATTATCAGTAAAAAAAATGTGGGTTAAGAAAAAAAACACAAAATTGAATTATCCCCAAAAAAATGTTGGCCTTGCACATAATTTTAAAACCATGTGCAACGCTTTCTAAACAACCCATGGTTTAGGAGGCTTTGCACATAGTTTTTAACCATGTGCAAGGCCTCCTAAACAACCCATGGTTTTATTGTACATGGTTTAGGAGGGCCTTGCAAATGGTTTTAAGACCATGTGCAAGGCCTCTTAAACAACCCATGGTTGTAGGAGGGCCTTGCATATGGTTTTAAAACCATGTGTGGGGAAATGATGCAATGTTCGTTCGTAACAAAATAAAAAATAATAAAAAATATTATATGTCGGCCATAAATAATATTAAATATTATATGTGGACCTTAAATAAAAAGATGTGTATTTTGGTTTGAATCAAATCAATGGATACCTAAGAAGAGGTTTGCACCTCGAGAGATTTGATCCATCTCTGCGCTTGATAGAGCCTAGGATTTGGACCTACGCTGTTCTTATAAGAGAATCTTGGAGAAAGATTAAGTAAATCCATAAGCCTTTCTTAACTTGTAACCTTAAAATTAAAAGCAATACACCCTATCATATTCTTCTCATAGAGTGGTGGCTTTTCCCATCAAGAGCATGGCTATGATTAGGTACCTAATGTACAAGCACAAAATAAATAATATGGGTGATGAGAAACTATATAAACTCTGTAACATACCAAAAAACTTTTAAAAAAAAAATTATTATTTATTTCAGCAAAAACATTATGTTAATTTTTATTGTAAAGTTTATGACCAAGTGGGTCAAAGATGACTGTAATTGAAGAAATATTTATTTTATAAATTAATAATAGGAGACACCTATTCAGGGGAGACTGTTAAATAAGTGTTCACTGCCCACTAGGAGGAATGAACAAATATAGAAGGCTGGTTGACAAGTGGCAGCACTGACATTCACTTTCTAACTGTTCCAGGAGCATAATCCCTAAAAAAATGGTTATGTTCCCTAAGAGGGGGAACTGAGCTGGGTGGCTCATTAAATTCCAAAACTGACCAAAAGACCTAGGCAATCTTATATAAACCATCAAATTAAGCATGAGGTTCATCACTCATTCTGATTTTTTAAAGAATGAACTTTGTGATTGCTGCAAACTGAAAAGTCAGGCGCACAAAGAATTTGATGAGGGGATAATTAAAGTGCTTTCTTGAGTTAAGTCTGCTGTTGAGTGTTGACTTGCAGAAATCTGTTGCGTAGCACAGATCTCCGCCCTAGTGGTGCAGTGAGCAAGCTTGGGGGCCCTAAGCAAGTGATTTGGCTGCTTCAGGAAAATGTTGGGTGGAAGAGTCTCTCTTGGGTGTTAATCCTATTTTTTGCAATATTTCCAGGTTCCAATTCTATATCAGTTAATTGTTATTTATTTCTACTTTGATAAACTGAAATTATTTCCAAATGTAGTCATAGTTAAGTAAGTAGTTATTCAGCAGATTTTTTATGATGTAATTGCACAGAAACTAATTAGAAAGAAATGAATTTGAATTTATCTCCTGTATTTTTCCCCTCACCAAAGTGATGTACTTCAGTACATGAAGATATAATTTAGATGGATTCAGTAATATCAGAATGATTGAATGATTATGTATCTTTCCTTCCAGAGAATCGAAGTAGTATGTAAACTAGTTATCATTTTCGCTTAATCAAAAGATCTGGTATTTAGTTCAGATACAAGCATAACTTTGAATTCTTTAGTTAGAGTTGTATAGCTAATTAAATGGAACTCTCAATCACTTGGTAAGTTTAGGTGTTAGAATACATTATAGAATCATTTCTATATAAATAAGTCATTTATTTACTTTTTCCAAATCTTTTTCAACTACTCTGGTATTATTTCTGTAGTAATTATTTATAGATTAAAGGTTTAACCTAATCTAAAACTCTCAAACATATTTCGGATTTATTATTTTAAATAAACTGAGTAAACATAGCAAGACTCTACGGTCTTAAACTAAAGAAATTAAAACCTAGATATGTACAACCAAGTTCATAGATTAAGAACATGCTTAGGGTTTAACTCGTTATTTTACAAGGTTCTAATAATACAATTACAAATAAAGGACACAAGAACTAAAGGATGTAGAATGTAAAATTTAATATATGTTAAACGTTTATAATCATAACTCACGGCTTTGGACGCCTGATAAAGAAGGACTGTGAGACTTTAAACAACAATGAACTATAGACTTTGTTCTTTAAAACAATTCTAGAGTAAAGCTACTGGATAAACTCTTATAGATCTATCAAAATAAAAGAAACAAAATCGTAAACAGTAAATCTATTGCAAGGTTATAAAGACTGTGTAGCAAATAAAAAGATTATATCAATGTTACAGGCTGTTTGTCAAAACAGTTGTTTTAAAAAAAAATATACAGAGCCCTCATGAGGTTATACTCAACTAATAGATTTCGTAAAACTTTTAGAGAATCGAATTCAGATCTTGTCTAACCGAATATAATTTCAATGTATAAAACACAGACTGTATGCAGAGATTTTCTCATGGGCCCTCTCCTGTAAGCATATCCAAGGAATGGTAAACCACGACCGAGGCTCCTTTACAGAATTTAGGATTTTAATAAAGCAATCTATGATTTGGTTGAGCCTAATTTGTAGACAGGTTTACACAGAGATTTATACTTCAAAACTAAAGTGGCAAGTTTCCACAATCAATAGTTTTTACATAGTAGGATTGTGCTACGATAGTGCAAGGATTTTAACGATTTTAAACAAGTTTGTCTCTGTTAGGAACCTGTTCAAATAACTCGATCAACTTTCATTAAAAGTCTTTAGTTAACAAACTGTGTATTAAAAAAAAAAAGTTTCCAAAAATCCATTTTCCACAGAGTTTGGCTCACGGCCGCAAGATTCTAAAACAAAAACAAAATGACAAAAACCCAGATGGGCCACACAAAACTGTAAGAGCGGTCCTTATGGATTTATCGGTTGAACAATTTTTAAACCAGTTCATCCTTCTCAACAGTTTATAAACGAGTTAAATAGTTGGAATAACAAAACCCTTACATGTCTGAGCATAATAAACAAGTTTTAAAACACCAACTAAGAAACACAGAGTGGCTTAGTCGTCCTACGCTCCACATGAAGTGGCTACACCTTTTATTGTAAACGGTGAAAAGCATACCACAAGACCAGAGCCACACAAGGTATGTTAGGATATTTAGACACTTAGGAGTTAGTTAAGATCAACTTGTGTAATAAATTCGTTAGGTAAAAGTGTGTTTCTTTAGTATGCATTAGTATGCATTTATAAATATTCTAATCCGACAGTTACGATATGTTCTAGACATAGAGTAATCCGACAGTTCAACTTCACTTAGATCATACCTACCATTGATCTGTGGCTTAACACCCGATTGGTCTATGATCTCTATTTAAAGAGCATAGAGGGTCCTTGGCTAGTTGATCGATTATGAGAAGCTCATGTAACTTTCTTTCTTTTGCATAATAAATTGCTCCAAGTAGCTATTTGGCTGGGGCTGTGGACTGTTTCCCTCTCGAGGGTTTTAACCACATGACAAACATCGATGTGTTGATCTGTGATCTATTTGTGTGAAGCGGTTGCTTAAGGTGTTCAGTTTTTTGGGAGTACCCTGTGTACCCGAACATGGTATCAGAGTTTTTATGAGGAGCCGCTTTCGGTTTTGATCAGGATCTGGAACCGGTGTTGCCGAAACTTTGAAAGGGTTTCTGGTTCTGGATTTTCTGTGCATTTGTGGGCTGTGGGAGCTGTTCCATTGCGTCCGAAGCGCCGTTTCCATTTGGAAATAGTTTTTGTTTCACCGAAAACCGTTTCTGTTTGTTCCAGAAACACCGATTTCGACAAATCTAAAGGCATAATGTTACAGTGACGGATTTGTTTTATTTTTTTGAAATCGCTCATATTTTATCAGTCTTATTATTAGATCTTTTTGTTTTAGTCTCGGACTGTTGCCTTCCTTGGCTGCGTATGCTATTTTCCGTGCACTTTGCGCGATTGCGGCGAATCAGAAACAGTGAGGAAAAGTTTTTTTCTTGTCTTATCGGCTACGTATGCTCTTTGTCGTGTATTTTGTGCGATCACGGGAAATCAGAAACAACGAGAAAAACTTGAAAACGTAGACTTTCCGGGTAAGCTAACCAAGATCTAACCCCATTGTGTGGAAATTTTTTTTTGTTTTTGTTTTTCGTTTTTTGTGTGATTTGTAGGAAAAGAAAGCAAGCACAGAGAATGAGAGATAAGAGTATAAAAAAAAAAAAAAAAACCCCTTCCTCTTTTCATACTTTTACG
>LPNX010752962.1:0-10554 GCA_001517045.1 Pseudotsuga menziesii
CATCACATTTTTCAGGTATTTCTTGTTTTTGGGGTAGCGGGATCTGTCAAAAGTGTCATCTTCACGTTTTTCAGGTATTTCTCATTTTTGGGGTAACAAGGTTCGTCAAAAGTTGGTTGAGTGGGTACTCGTTAGATGTGTCATTTAATTTTGCATCCAATGAGCTCTCCCAATCGAAATTTGAGTAAAAACGCAAGGAGATATGTCGAAATTACGAATAAAAAATGTAGTTTTTTTAAAGATACCTATCCCCAAATTTATATTAATTTTTTTTAAAGATCTATATGGTATTTCAAATTTAAAGCAATTTCATTGGCAAACACATGATGACATGGAATTTGAATTATGGTTAAAAGACCCATTTTGAGTTGAAAATTCCTCTAATGCAAGAGGAAAACATTCCATGGCCCCAGTTGACATGGTCAGTTGATGCAATATATTAGTGCAAAAGGAAAATAGTCCACATATGAATCTATAAGAATTGTTCATCATCATATAACGCTCAATGCTCTAAATATATGTCATGGACCGATCAAGTGTTAAGCTATGGATCAATATAAGCATTAATATAGAGAAGATGAATAATCCAATCACTCTCTATAACATACAAATGAACATCATATTGAAAAATCACAACATGCACGTTAAAGAAAAACATTGCACCTATAGACAAATATCAAGTTGGTCTTAACCAACTTTCGAGTGTCAAAATATCTTAACAACAATAGTTTTTTATCTAGGGGATGGGATAATAGTAATTTGCAAAGGAGGATAGTAGTGAGAAGGTGGATGCAAGTAGTTTGGGGACCGTTCAAGTGTAATCCAGTAACTAGTGGTTAGGAGGGAACCCTTTATCAGTTCGGCATTGGGTTTTTTAGGGATTTTCATATGTATTGAGAGTTGATACCTACATTTCAAAGTTTGTAGGGTGGTATGGTGCTTGGAAGGGGATATTAACGCCATTATGAGGGAGGAGATAAGGGATTGGTGGAAGGAAAAGGTTTGAGGGTGCTCCAATTAAAGGGAATATGAGATAGGAAACAACAGTAGGGATGGCATAGTGAAGGGAAGAGGAGAGTGGAAACAACACTATGGTGGACCTATGGAAGATGAGAGGAGATTGTAGGGCGATGCGAGAGGTATGGATGAGAAGAACGTCTCATATATGCAAAAAATATATTGTTTCAACCACAATCCACAATTTGTTGGAACAACGTTTACGCACAATACCAGTAGGTACCATTGTTTTTGATAGGGACCTACCCAAAAATTGGTGCATGGACAAACCAAATTTTCCTTGGGTGAAAATAAAGGAATGGGGGTTGATTAAAAGCTAATATAAATGAAGAGATGGATTCCTTTAGTGGATTTGGATGACTAGGACAACAAAAAAATGAACTAATGTTTTGCAAAGTAGAGGGATAGCAGGACAACAAAAAAATGAACTAATGTTTTGCAAAGTAGAGGGATAGCAGGATCAACACTAGGAAGTTAGAGCAAGCTCCACAAAGGAGCCATTTGAGACTTAGTTTCATTCAAACCAACAAATCCATTCCCATGCATGTAACACTTTTTTAGCTTACACAAGTTGTATAGTAGGAAAATTCGAGGCTAGAGATAAGAAGTATCATTTTTTGGAGTTTTTAGAAGTCAAAGACAATGCATGAAGGAGGAATATAATGTTTGAGATGGTCAAAAGTCAGTGGCAGAGAAAATTTTAGGGATCCATAATTTTTTCAAACGATAGAAACATTCGAAATTGTTCATAATTCTTAAATTTGCAATTATAAAATGTTTGGCGGTTTTCTTCAAAAAATATTCAAATTTCTAAGGACTTTATATAGTTTTTGATAATTTTGGCGACTGTTAAATTAAAGGAAATTATTCCATTGAATATGGGCGAACATCTTTGAAAAACAGAAAATTGGTGAATCTATTTTTGGGAGAAAATGTAAAAATGTATCGCATGGACTAAGCTTCCCCCTAAAAATTTTCATTTGTATGTGGGGAGGGGACTAGCAGGGGAACAACATGAGGTGTCAACACAAATTATCACGCATCTGAGGAGAAAAGGAAAGAATGGATAGAAGAAGGGTTCGACTTGGATTTGTTGAATAATATAGGGAAACCATGAATAAATCTATGAATTGGATTAAGAGGTCAAGGGGTAGAACCTTGGAGCGACCTTTGGGAAGGTAGAGAAGTTAGTAGGATCTCACAAAACCGGTGTTATCAACATTGGTCGAGAAATCGCGAGTTTTTCAGCTCGCCGAAAAAATCGGGCCAATTTTTTCCCAAGATTTTATCGATTTTTTTTTCGATTTATCCTGAGATTTTCCCCATTTTTTTTCGATTTATCTCGAGATATGCTAATTTTTTCCAGGTGATGAAAAAATCGCCGAAAAAATTGGGCCGATTTTTTCCCGATTTTTTTTCGATTTATCTCGAGATATTGCCGATTTTTTCGTGGTGATCTTTTCCAGTGATTTTGTTGATTTTTTCCTGATTTGTCTCGAGATATTGCCGATTTTTTCCCGATTTTTTCTTAAGGTGAAATTGAATATTTTTGTATTTTTTTAAGTTTGCCCATTTATTGCCGAGATATCCCGAAACGATGTTTCCTGGACCTTGCCGATTTTTTCACTGTGCCGATGTTTGCAACACTGCACCAAACTAAACAAGTAGTTTCCTTAATAGAAAAACAAGAGCTCTCTTGTGAAGGTGCAAGTAATAGACATCATTGCATCCAACTTAAGTTTAGGAGGCATATGTATTTTGAGTCTCTTAATAGTATCGAAAAATGGGTGTTTGTTGTCTTGGGATTGAGGGATAAGGGGTTATTAGGAGATCCAAAGGGATTATACTTAAACATGTTGAGACATTTAAGGGTCCAATGGGTAGGAGAGAAAACGTAGCCTTCAAGATCATAACAAACATGAGAGACTATAATATTAAGGGGTGATACAGGGTCTAATGACTTATTTGATCAAGTCATTACAAAAATCATGATAAATAATGGGTTGATTGAGTTGGCCTTAATTTTTTAGCCAAGGGGACACTAAAAGGGTCAAAATAAAAAGTTGGCGCATGAGATTGAGTAAACTTGGGGATGAATTCTAGCAACGCCTCCATCACGTGAAACTTCTGGTTAAGGGACACCCAAAGTATGTCTATGAAGGAAATATAGGAGTTATGAGAGGAGAGGAGTGAACAAGGAAAGAGGAGGAAACTAAGGATCAAATATGAAAAAATATCCAATGAGAAGGAGGGATACCTTTGAAATCGATGAGGATGGTGGGCCAATCTAATATAAGTTTATTTGGAAGGATTCACATCTATTGAATTGATAATATTTTATCTCGTTCAATGATGAATACAAAGCCTCTTTGGTGGGAAAACCTCCTTATACAATGTACCAAATGCATAAGACAATAAGATGATTCTAAAACTAGGTCTCCTTGTTATGATTCTAAAACTAGGTCTCCTTGGTTCATCATTGCTTGCATTAAGGCCTAGAGCATAGAAAGTGTATTTGTTAGTTTATTGTTGTTTGCGTTAAGATTTGGGGAATCAAAGTGTATTTGATATTTATTGTTTCTTGCATTAAGACCTGAAGCTTGAAAAGTGTGTTTGGTGATTTATTGGTTTCTGCAAGAGTATATTTGGACGCTCTGTAACTCTGTCTTTAATACCTGGATGAAAGGGTTTCGTTGTAGGGAAGTCTAAATGCGTGTATTGGATTTAAACTCTCTCTAGGATAGAAATCCCCTTTGTATTACTTAACCCTGAAACGAATGGGGTAACTATGGAATGAATGTATTGCTGTTGAAGGTTCTTATTAAGGAACCGTCTATTGAAAACCCCATGGAAGCCCTAGTTCTGAACTTCGTCTTGAGTAACAAACTTTGCATACGACAGTGAGGCCATCAAAGGATGGAATCTCTTGGTTTTACTTTTATCCAATAAACATAAAGAAAACTAAGTGTAAACCTTGGGTCGAGGGGCCTGCGGAAGCTTGAATTTTTGTGAAGAACCTACGCGCTTTCGCAATCCGCAACCCGCATTGTGGAAGCAGAAAAATGGAGGTAAACTGTAAAGAACATAAGGGTTTCTGCAATCCGCAATCCGCATTGCGAAAGGTAGTTTTGGTAAAGATTTTGATTGTTTCCGCAATACACATTGCGAAAATGAAAAATCGGAGGGAAAATTATAAAAAACATAAGCACTTTCCGAAATACGCAATCTTCATTGAGGAAGCATAAGTGCGAAAGATCAATTCATAATGGGTCTATGTACTTTATGCAATTTGCAATCCACATTGCGGAAGCTGATTTGCGGAAGGGTAAAAATTGTAATAGATTATGTGTTTTCCACAATCCGCAATCGGCATTGCGAAAGAGTAGGATTGTAAAGGATTATGTGTTTTCTTCAATCCGCAACCCGCATTGTGAAAGCGAAAATGCAGAAGGGTAAAATCTGCTTAGGAATATGTACTTTCCGCAATCCACAATCCGCATTGTGGAAGTAGAGTTGCATAAGGGTGTAAAGGTTTATGTGTTTTCCACAATCCATATTGTGGAAGTGTTGCTGATAGCAACAGATACCATTGTAACAACTTAATTTGGGAGCCCCACTCATGCATTTTAATATGGCTTTCGAAGTGATGATCTTGTCATGGGAGTTGTTATCATCTTTATTGTAAGTACTGCGTTTCAGTTTTAATAAATTTCCTTGAAAAACCTTGTTTTTTTTGGTTTTGTGGATTACGGAAGCATTTTGTTTCTTTATATATATGTTTCCATTTTCGCAATCTGCATTCTGCAACGTGCAAGAGGATTGCGGAAGTCCTTTTTTAGGGTATTTTGGAAATCGATTTACCGCATTACGGAACCTGCAATGCGGATTGCGGATAATAGAATTTTCTTGGTTTGATAAATGTTTGTCTCGGACATAATGGTATTACAAGAGATTGCATATCAGACTGTCATAGATAAAAATTTCCCAAATCTTGCATCATCTGAGAGGAAATGTTGGCCCAAGTTCCCTTTGAATTTAGGATTCTTGACATTGTCAAATTCTACTCAAGCTACTATCCTGGGTAAGGCCATAGCATAAATGAACTTAGGCGAGGCGCCCAAAAGAATGCATGATTACTAGTCGTTACCGACAAATCATTTTGTGAAAGAGCATAAAAAAATCGCATATTCCCATCAGGATGCTCTTGATGATTCTATATATAGAGGGGCTATTGATTTTTCAGAGGTAGTGAGCAGGATTACCACTCCTCTAGAGAAGAACCGCATGTTCCATTGTCAGAAGGAGATAAAAATCTATGCCTTACAATTCAGACAGCTCCTGTTGAGCGTGAAAGATGATATGCACATGCAAAATGCAGAGAAAGAGGCTAAGGAAGCCTTAGACATCTCTTCTACTGGTCATGCTGATAAGTCAAAGGATAAAGGAAAAGTTGTACTTGAAGGTCCCGAGGAAACACAATGCTCCTCCACATTGGAGATCTTACACAACACAACAAAGTTCAACAAAAACTTCGAGAAGCTTAGCTCAGAAATAGAAGCACAAGCAACTATGGTCGAAACTCCAACGAAGAAACAGAAGGTTCATGAGGTTGTTCCACAAGTCCATCTGCAGGAAGAAATCCCTCAACCTCCACCACAAGTAATTCAAAGGGTGGAGCAGCCTGAATAGCAAGTCCTGCAGATTCCCCCAATTCAACAGGTAGAACCATTGCCCCAACCCAATGTTGAATTGCATGAGATCCACCTTCCTTGTTGATGTTTTCACTACCATGAATTCATCAACTACCACTACCCAGTTATCTGGGAGCATTTTTGATTGCTCATTTCCCCGTATTCTTTTTTCGAGATTAGTTTGTCTCAAATTCTTTCTACTACCAGTAGCACACCCCTAATACCACAGTACATACCTATTTCTATACCTCCCTTTACTTCCCCTATTCTTCCAACCTCATCAAGACTTCACACTACCCCAACATCCCCACATTCTTTTATTCCAGAATTATATACTCCTTCTATACCTACAATTTTGTCCCCTGAAACTTTTGCACCTATTGCCACTCCCATTTCTCGACCCCTTGCACCTGTTATTCCTATGCATTGTACCATTATTCCACCCATTAGTATGGAAATCCCCATTCTTGAAACTTCCTGGCATGAACCTTTGGTTGTTGTTCATGAGGGAAACTTTTGCACAATTATATAATCCTTTTATCCCTACAATTTATTCCCCTTAAACTTTTGCACCTATTGCCACTCCTATTTCTCCACCCCTTGCACCTATTATTCCTACACCTTGTACCATTATTCCACCCCTTAGTATGGAAATCCACATTCTTGAAACTTCCTTAACCTTTGGTTGTTGTTCATGAGGGAACCATGTCCACATTAGACGAGACGACAAATTTTGGTGAAGATGCAATGCTTTCTCTGGGAAAATACTTTTGGAGCAGGAATGACAAGGCTATGGTGAAAAAGGGATCCAAGAGAACAAGGGAAGGCACATTCAAGCAAGGGGCAGTACCACGTTAGATTTTTTGGAAAATGGACTCCTCCAATACCAAACAAGAAGCCCTAAATACAACAGCGTCCATCAGAGCCTTTGCTAGAAGCAATTTTGATTCAGTGTCTCAGCTGAACAAAAAGATTGAAGAGAAAGAAGAGGAATTGCAAAATTCCAAACAAGGCTTAGCACAAGTAGAGGCATACCGTAGCCAAGAGATTCAAGATCTAAAGAACGAGCATGAGGAGAAGTTGAAGCAGCTTCAAGGACATAATGACTAATATCTCAAGCAACAACTTGAGGAGGCAAATCACCTGACTGAGAAAAGGTTGACAAGATTTATATCTTTGGGCAGCAGCTCAAAGACCTCTAGCTTGCATCTACTACTTCTTCCTTCTCCAAATTCACTAGAGAATAGTTTAAGCAATTAGCTTGCAGAATACATGATAAATATTATCAAGGGATGGTTAATTTGTTTAAAGGATTTAATGAAATGTCGGAACTATACAATGAATTTGAACACCAATCAGATATTCTCCATGATCATCACAAAAGTAGAAAAGAAGCAACTAGATCTTATGAAAATTTCATAGACTGGAATAAGTACATAAAGAAAGACCAGATGATATGTCGATCTTAGATAAGCTTAAGCTTAAGAAAATCGAGGTGCCAATTGAAACATGGGAAGGTACTTTGGATTTGGTGGTATCAATCGTTAAAGATGGAAAACTGGTCTACAAAAGGAGGTGGTTCGCTTCAAAAACAATGCTCGGTTGTCTGGGTCTAGCACTCTTAGGTTCTATTGATGAGGCCTATGCCTCCGAAATTAAAATTGGAGCAAATCGTGAATGATTTTGCTTAAGCCAAGGAGTAGATATTAGAGATCACTTAGCTTACTATGGAGGAAATCAAGTAGTTGATTGAGACACCTCTAGCTTCGTTAATGTGGATTGATCTGTTCATTAAAGAATGGAGAAAGATATAAAAAAAAGGAGATTACTTCCTTAAAATATAGAGCCGAATTTAATCTAGAGAATGCTCCATTTAATGACATCCAAGATTTAATGGATGGTTTTGCCAAGTGGCATTCCGCTCTTGGCAAATCATGAAACTAAAATAATTTGTAATCACACATCTTGAGAAGTGTCATTCTTTGTACAGTTTTGTAATATTATTCAAGGGAAAGGGTACCTCCCAAGAAAAGGGGCCAGCGTGGTTAAACCTAAGGGAGCCACAGGAGAATGGACTACCACACACGTATCATGAAAGCTTTGTAATTTTGGAATGTTGTAAATTTTTGTAAGTTGAATAAAATTACATTGTTACTTATGCTATGTTCTTTTTGGTTTTTCATTAAATGTCTTTCATGAATTCCAGTCTTTTCTTCTATCTTTATGATATACTAATCATTGGTTTCTTATCTACTGAATGTGTTGATCTATGTATAGATGTCTGTTTACAGTCTTAACACAGTAAATGTGTATCGAATAAATGTGTTTTTTTAATTCACATGCTTTTTTATGCAACTGATAAATTGTTATTGATCCCTAATACTAATTTTTTAATTGGTATTACCTGATAGGACAGTTGTGCACTCATAATACTTTGGATAAAGCATTGCAATTGCTGTTGTTAGTTTTATTTAGAGTTGATTAGAAGAAGTAAAGTTTATTTATATTTTAATATGTTTGAGTAATTAGTTTCGTGTTATTGCGCCGAGAGGCGCTCTACAACCCAGTATAAGGGACATCTTGTAATGTTTGTCGAGTATGGGAGAGATGTTGTGACGTTTGTTACTAACAAAATAAAAAAAAATAAAAAAAAATCATTATCCGCCAAAATAAATGTCAGCCAAAATTTCGGCCACAAAAACAACCTAATATGGGGGAGATGTTGTAATGTTCCTATCTAACAAAACAACAAAAAATATAAAATTTATTTATCTGCCAAAAAAAATGTTGGCCTTGCACATGGTTTTAAGACTGTGTGCAAGGCCTCTTAGACAACCCATGGTTTTATTGTACATGGTTTAGGAGGGCCTTGCAAATGGTTTTAAGACCATGTGCAAGGCCTCCTAAACAACCCATGGTTTTAAGAGGGTCTTGCCCATGGTTTTAAAATCATGTATGCGGGAGATGTTGTAATGCTCGTGCCTAACAAATAAACAATATTATATGTCCACCATAAATAATATTAAATATTAATAATAAAAATATTATATGTCGACCTTAAATAAAAAGATGCGTCTTTTAGTTTGAATCAAATCAATGGCTATATATAGGAAACGCATGAGCTTGGTGAAGCACCCTGAACAACACAGGTAGGAGATACATATGAAGAAGGGTATCGTCCTTGTGTTGGGTAGCTTGGATCAGTATTCGAAGCACTGTTAGCACTTGGAGTGCTTGCTTGGATGGAGGACATCCATAGGAACTCGAAATGCGCTTACAAGAATAATACTTAAAAAAAGGTTTATGCACGGTAAGTAAATTCGTTCCTATGAAGTAATATGCCTACCTATCCGTAAATAGGACAAATAGGATTACTGAAACCATTGCGAATTATGAAATCTTAGTGTTGGATTTTGATTCATGCATATGTTGTTGATATTAAGCTTGGTAGAGATGCATATGTATATGTTTTACTTGGGTTGGTAACCTAAAGACACTTGATGAAATCCATTACTTTAAAGGGATTAAGGTATGCAGGACAAGTCGAGAATCTACTAAAAGGATTGTCACCTCAGGAAGTTCAATTAAGAGTGAAACTCTAGAAAGGTCAAGTAAAACAATTTGTATTTACGCATTCTTCTATTAACATTAGGGTTATGTATGATATGATGATTGGCATGGATTGGATGGAAAGTTATAAAGTAGCAGAGATGATCTCTGGTCCTTGCCTTTAATCGGTGGAAAGTGTTTTTCTGACTAGTTTGTGTTTTGCCAGATTTTTTGGATTTGAATGACTTAGAATTATGACTCTACACACAACAGAGGGAGCCTTTGTATTAAAATGTTCCAGATCTTCCTACCTTCAATGGTCTATAATAAGATCCGCGAGGTAGATATGCGGGAAAAATAACTTTCCCGAACGCTAGAGTGAAGTGAAGAGCTGGATGACCCAGATCAGTTGAGAGACATGGATCATTGGTATATAGTAATTTCTGCAATACGAAAGCGCAAGATATTTAAATTGTGGGGAGACTATTGTGGAAGATAAATTGGGAAGCCAGTTTGAGAAGATCGACGATGATGAATGATTTCTGCACAAGAAAGGCAAAGATCCGCAAATCACTTTTAATCGTAGATTGACGAGAAATCGATGATTTGAAAGGAATGCAGTATTGAAGTTGCGGGAGATAGATTGCGGAAGTCACGATTGAGATTTTACAGACATGCAACCTGGAATCCACAATCTTGTGTAAGATCGATGGTTAGAACGAGTCCATAAGAAATCGACGATGCTAAAGGAATTTACGGAAAGAAAGATTGTGGAAGGCACATTGAGATTTTATGAGCCCGCAATCCACAATCTTCAAACCGCGTTTGATCCAAGATCGATGGTCGAGGAGTATGTGAGAGATCGACGACGTGAAAAAAATGTTGAGAAAAGAGAATATTAAAAGTCATTTTTGATATTTTGGAAAATCCGCAATCCGCATCTGATTGTAGATCAACAGTCGAGGAAATGTCTGCAAGAAATCAATGGCGCTGAAAGTAATATGCAGAAGGGAAATTAGGGAAGGATTTCGTTGCGGAATATCATTGTGAATTGGCAACGTTAGAAGAAATTTTGGTGCAAAATTATCGTTGCGGAACGACAATTTGGGGGAAGATTTTTTTGCAGAAAGTCATGACTGATAAACCAAATAGAACTACAAAAATGATAGAATTAGTGGTGAGTATGAGATCATTTCATGAACTTCTATGAATACAAGGAAAGGAATTGCATGGAAAAGGGTAGTTAAGTTTGATTGTTTACAAGAATGCTATGTTCACATGACATAATTGTATGGAG
>LPNX010752971.1:7612-88211 GCA_001517045.1 Pseudotsuga menziesii
AAACATCATCAAAACATCAACCTGATCCTTCCTTTCAGAATTACGGGATTTAGGTATTTACGAAGTTACCAATGATCCTTCCTTTTAGAATTACGGGATTTAGTTCTTTACGGAGTTACTAACGATCCTTCCTTTCGGAATTACGGGATTTAGGTCTTTACGGAGTTACTAACGATCCTTCCTTTCGAAATTACGGGATCAACACATTTGTGGATCTCAGACAATCCTTCCTATTGGAATTACAGGATCAACACATCTGTGGAACTCAGACAATCCTTCCTATTGGAATTACAGGATCAATTCAATGATCCTTCCTTTCAGAATTACAGGATTTAGGTCTTTACAGAGTTACTAAATATCCTTCCTTTCAGAATTACAGGATCAACACAGATGTGGAACTCAGACAATCCTTCCTCTAGGAATTATGGGATCAACACACGTTCTCGAGTACCGAAGTCACCGGATCCATTCTAAACCGAAGTTCAAGGATTATACAATCCTACCACATTCAAGGGGACCGAGATCTCTGAATACATTTTGAACCGATGTTCAGGGATGATGCAATCCACCAATTTCACAGGGGTCGAGAACTCCGGATACATTTTGAACCGAGGTTCAGGGATGACGCAATCCACCACTTTCATGGGGGCCGAGACCTCCGGATACATTTTGAACCAAATTTCAGGGATGATGCAACCCTACCACTTTCACAGGGGCCAAGACCTCCAGATACATTTTGAACCGAGGTTCAGGGATGATGCAATCCACCACTTTCACGAGGGCTGAGATCTTCAGATGAATTTTGAACCGAAGTTCAGGGATTATGTAATCCTACCACATTCACAAGGGCTGAGACATCCAGATACATTTTGAACTGAAGTTCAGGGATGATGCAATCCCACCACATTCATGGGGGCCGAGACCTCCGGATACATTTTGGACAGATGTCCCAGGATGATACAATCCCTCTTCATTCTTAAGGACCGAGGTCACCATATCACTTTTGGATAAATTTCCTGGGATGATACAATCCCAATGCAACATCACTACTCCCCCTTTCGAGGAAGATCTTTTCAAACAGCACCAAGCTTGTCTTGAAAGTGTTCAAACTTTACCCGAGACAGAGGCTTCATCAGTACATCATCATTCAAACCATCATCATCTACATCTTCAGTATAGAAATACGGAATCATCATCATCTGCATCTACAACATGTAAATACTAAAACATCATCTATATCTTTAGTATGGGAATACTAAGACATAATCATCTACATCTTATCTTGTATGTAGAAATACCGAATTTTTATGTGTTACAATCGGAACATAGGGTTCTTTGTCATCACAAATCTGGTTATCACATAGAATCATTGTAGTATCCATATTTAGGTCAAAGAGACCTGATATCATCTTTTGAAGCCATATGACTTCACAACTTAGCAGAGCAATCTGCTATGTATTTTGCTTCAACCGTGCTACGAGAAACACTCAACTGTTTCCTGCTAAACCATGAACTCATAGCAGACCCCAAACAAAAGCATCTACCTAATGTGCTTTTCCTGTCTGAGATACTTCCAGCCCAATCTACATCTGTGTAGCCATACAATCTATACTCATGGCTACCATCATAGTATAGACCAAAGTCTATAGTTCCTTTCAGATATCTCATCACATGTTTTACGGTCACTAGGTGAACCCGTCTTGGTTGAACAAGATATTCACTTAAGGTGTTCACAACAAAACAAATGTCTGATCTAGAATTTGTTTAGTACATTAATGACCCAATGATCTGTTTGTAATGAGTCACATCCACTAACTCTGATGAGTCATCAACTAACAGCTTCAGGTTGGAGTCCATGGGTGTGGCCATGGATTTGCATTCCAACATATTGAATCTCTTCAATATCTCTACCGCATACTTTCCTTGGTTGAGAAATATTTCTTCTGAACTTTGTCATATTTCTAGACCTAGGAAATAGTGCATTAACCCAAGGTCTTTCATCTCAAATTCTTCTGCTAGTTTCTTCTTGCTTTCCATGATTTGTTTCTCCTTCCCTGTCAAGAATAAGTCATCCACATATAATAACAGGATGACAGGTTCATCTTCTACAACCTTGTGATAAAGGTTAGGATCAGCTTTACTCTTGGTAAAGCCCATAATTGACAGGAAACTGTCTATCCTTCCATACCAAGCTCTGGGAGCTTGCTTCATGCCATAGAGGGCCTTCTTCAACTTACATATATGAGTCCATCTGTCTTCAAATTCAAATCCTTTCAATGTAAAACTCTTCCCCAATCATACCATTAAGGAAGGATTGTCTTTACTTCATCATGGAAGCAACTACCATCATAGTTCTAAAGGAAGTGTACCTTGCTTCCTGGAGTAAGTGTCTCTTCAGAATTAATTCCCTCTTTCTTATAGAAACCTCTAGCCACAAGTCTTTCCTTACTTCTATCAATGACATATTTTATCTTGCAAATCCATTTGTAAGATACCACATTCTTGCTTTCTGGTTTGAGTACTATATCCCAAACATCATTCTAGTATTCTTTTATCATAACATCTTCCATGAGTTCATCTTGTCAGATCATCAACATATCCTAGTCTTCTGCATTCAACTTTGAAGGTTGGAACCCAAAAGTCTCGATCCATCAGGAAGCTCTCCATCATGTCGTACTGTTCGAACTTAGATATCTTCTGTAGTCACTCCCCCTGAAGTGGAGTATTATCTTCCTTCTTCATTCTATACAGGTGGTTCTATGCTTGATATATACTGGTCAATAGAGTATGTCATGTCATAGTCTATTCTTTCTGAGGCAAATCACGAACCTTGCTTTGTACACTTATTCTTGTATATCCATATGGAGGATACTACATACTTTCCTTTATGTCTCGAAATCATATCGTATACATCATTCCCCATTATCAACTATTATTCTTTGATCATAGCTTCTTTCATAGCATTTTTTTCTTCATCTTGAGTTATCTCTCATACCCATGGTAGTCTTCATCCTTCGAGGTGGGTCTACCGCTCTTTGAAGCTCTTTCTTCCGTCATGGTGTCTCTGACCCTGGGAGCTTCAGATTCATGTTTATTGAATTGTCATCACTTATTCTTTGGAACAAGTCTCATCCTTATTTTCTTGTAGGAGGTTGTATAGGACCTTTCCCATCACATGCATATTAGTCATATACAGTCATTAATGCAAACAATCTATCATGCATAACACATCAACTGAATATAATCAAATGTAAAACAATATCATGAAATGACAATTGAATACTTATCTTTTATTTGTTTCATGGGTAGACTCCATCTTGATCATTCTGCTTTATCATCATTTCTTATCCAAATGATAATATGGATAAGAGGTTCCTCAAGAATTGAGTTCTTCATATTCTTCATCGCTTGAGGGATCTTCTTTGAATGGTGATAGCTTGATCTTCAATTTGCTCCCATCTTTCTTCTTCTCTTCTTATGAGACGAGCTTCTTCTTCTTCCCAAAGTCAACTGAAAGTAATCACTTTCTTCTGGCACACATTCCTTGCATGAATTAATCCCATGATCATGGGAGGCCATTCAAGGTGGCTATCACCACTTCTGCATTCTCTGCTTCTACTGCTTCAAGATGTTATGCATTCTAGATCTTCACATTCTTCAACTATTTTCTCAAATCCATCTTCTGAATTATGTTCTTATCTTCAAATAGCTTGATCAAGAAATCAAACATATTTGGTGTCTATAGGGAAGACACTTGTGGTACAAGTTGATATGTGATTGAATCAACAGTGATTTTCTTGGCCTTAATCAAGTTCTTCTTGTGTAAGGCTTTGAGGCTCATCTCCCTTTAGAACTGGAACCTCTCTACTCATGTAGGTGTCCAATTAATTTTCTTCAAAGAGATCAAATACTTTCATGCTTGGAAGTTTTCAACTTCACCAAGCTTATCATCAAGCTGATGTGATAGATCACTTTGAAATGAGAACCTCAAATGCAAATAGCAAAAGATTAGATCTTACCGATTTGAGGTGTCCGTCCTGCTTCCGGAGCTGGTTGATCTAGGGTTTGTCAGAGAAACCCTAATTTTCAAAACTTGGAATATTTCATATCTGATTGGATAGAAATATATATCTCTTCAAATGGAGCTGTCCAATGTACTCATTTTCTGAAAACAGTGGAGGGAAGCTCCTGGAACAAGAAGCCCTAGTTTTCCAATTTCTTCTGCAGAAATTCATGTTACTGTTTCTGTCATATATCCAAAATTACTACTCCTCTGTGTCTTAAATTTTTCACTGAGGTAACCTCGCATGTCCCTGATCTAACACCATAGGTTTCATCATATTTTGCTTCACCAAATTGTATTTATGATCATTTTTCCCAAGGTGACCTGTTACAGGACTGTTCATAGTAGTGAAGTTGTACAGCATTCCACGTGTCACTGGTTCATCTTCAGGTTCTAAAATTTGGACCATAGAAATTAAAGTCTGTTCTATTTCTGGAAAATATTTATGAATTCCATTTGGACCTCCGTAGCCCAAGCTATAGCAATTCTCCCCAGGTGTCATGTTTATTGATGAATTCTGGAAGAGGCTGGGACCCTAACTTGGAGGGATCATATCTCCAATAATATAGCGAATATGAGGCTGAATTTTGGAAAAAATGTACATCAGGATGTTATCTTCGTCCTCTGCAATTTTCAACTCCCAAGCCTTTTCCAATATCATAATATAGTGAAAGTACCAAAACTTAGCAGTTTTAGTATTTAAGGTTTTTCTAGCTCGGGGTCAAACTAGAGTTTGACTTTCCCGGAGTTTCACCCAACCAAAAATATTGATCCAGGTCTCTAAACTTAGATTTTTATGAGGAGAGAAATCCTATGCTAGGCTCACTCAAAAATTCCTCTTCTGTAAGAATCCCTAATTTCCTGCACCGAAAAATAAAAATGCTCGGAATCGAATTCTGCTTCGACAGAAAGATGTGCCCTTCAATGGAGAGTCAGCCTAGCCTTATTTTGCTGATCGATTGTGGAGAGAGAACCAAAAAGTAAGAAGACCTAGATTTTGTAGATGCACAATGTCTTCTTTCAGGGTGGCTCTGATACCATGTTAAATTTTCATATGCTTAACTAAGACATCGGTATTTCATTTCATTTTTATAATAAAAGCATATAAACATGATCACTGAAAGATAGACAAGAACAACCAAACAAAAGGAACACAAAGATTTATCCTGGGAAAACCCTAAAGGGAAAAACCCAGCAAAAGCTTCCTCAATATAGATGCCCCAAAAAGATAAGAGATAAAACCAATAAGGAGATCAAAGCCTGATCCTCCTCCTTCTCCAGCTACTTCTCTTCTCCACTAATGCGCTACACAAGTGAGAGTGTGTGCTCAAATGAGGAGAGCTACACCTCTATTTATATTCATTCGTTCACTTCAATTAACTCATCCGACATGTAGGCTTGAGTTAATCATGTAGGCTTGAGTTACACATGTAGGCTCAAGTAACCACACTGGGGTGCTAATGACCCACCTTTACAATTAGAGGGGACAACCTCATGACTCTTATTACTTCTTCTGATTATAAGCATCGGGGTACAAGATAATACAAGTGGTTCTCCCGGTAGGACCATCGGGGACCACAAAAGATACATATAGAATATTCTTCGAAGTTACAATATTTCAATAAGGTTGTCCTCTTTGGTATATGTGATGACGTGACCATTGGACGGTTTATTGTTCGTGTTGTCTGATGGCTCTGTTGCAATCCTGCAACAGAATAATTTATGTCTTTTAGCCTTCCTTTTTTTTACACATGTCGTAGTAAGGTTTCAGGAAACTATCATTCACCAAACTCGCGACGTGAGTACCATCGAATTTTCTGGAGTTGTGCAGTGGCCATACCCATAGTTTATGCGATGGTATATGGCCTTGGCCAAGTTGCCTTTAGTTTGTGTGGGTGTTTGAATACTATGTTGTCATAGTGTAGGCTAAGTCTTCCTTTTGTGGATGGCTTCACCCTGATATATTGATAATGTCATGCTGGCAACTGTTGTTGAGTTGGCTTAGTCTCTAATCGCAAAGGTATATTCATCCCCTCTAAGTCTTCCACCATTCCCTTTTTTCTGTGTCGTTTAGAGGGAAGAGTGTCTGGTATTCTTGCTGGAGATCTACGATTTGTACAACTACTTCATCCTATGAGCGCTTTCATCTTACTCTGTGACCTTTACTTAATTCAACGGTTTTTGGCTCGTTGAAGGTAATCAGGTTATCTTCTGCATCCCTTGGTATATTGTCTTACTAAGTAGCTTCAGTGTGTTGGTGAGCATTGGTGTCATTGATCTTCTATATTAAACCCCCTTTTTCTTTCTGGACTATATCATGAATTGTAGGGTGTTTGTCAGCATTTACAACTGTATGTGCAACCTGTTGGGTTCCTTGTTGCAGCTGCTCAAGGTTATTGCAGGTCTTGGGCACCACATCCAGAGTGTATATGAAACTTTCATAGGTGCGTAACTCCCTTGACTCAGTCTCCACCCATCGCCCAGACCTTGTAACTCTTGCACACCTTCTCATGGAGACTTCATGTAATCTATTTTGCCAATTCTCTAAAGCCTCCCCTGAATCAGATGTACATGAACTCGCGCACTTCCAACTTAGGTTCCCATTTGCCGTCGAACTGATATGATCTTTGTTCATAGCTGTAACATTGTAGATTTGATCGAGATAATAATCCTGCCCCTCATTATAAATAGGCTCAACATATCTTTTCCCCTCAAATGGATCAATGGGCAAGACTACTCTCATTTCCTCATCTTCAAAGGAGAGGATCCTTTTTTTGAAATTTATAATTATTTGATTGTCTATAGCCCAGTCTATCCCTAGCAGTGTGGGTTAAGGATGTGTATCATCCACAATGTTGATGACCTCAAAGTATGAATATGTGCGCAATCCTTCCACGTCGACAATGACAATGCTCAATCGGTGAATGGGTAGTACCTTCACCTGATTGGCAAGACGCGGCTAGATAGGAGACCAGTCCAAGCGTGGCTTGTCCATGCTTTCCCAAGTCTAGCATGTTAGGATATTGACATCTGACCCCAGATCTAAAATGATATAGTCCATGTCATAATAACCTACCAGCACATTCATTCTCAATTCGCGGCCAGTCTTACATTTCTGTCACACCTGGTTAACCTTATTTTTGGTTTGTGGCTCTAAGGGGATCTCTTCTATTATTGCTTGTAGCTCTGCAATAGCATCTTTATCTTGGATTAGCATCAAACAACTTGATAGAAGAGGTCTTAGCTTACTAACCTCGGGTGAAGCCTTCTTCTACAACAGGTGCTGGAATCGTTCAGGAATTTCCTTGACTTCTGTTCAAGTTAATGGTATGTCAGGGCTTATGAAGTATGATTGCACATCCCATAATATTTCTTTCTATTTCATGTCGATCAGTGATTCCTTTTTCTGCGTCATTGGCCTAACTTGTGGCTGCAGTTTTTCTTGTGGGTTATCTTGTTCTACTCCAGTCATCGCACCTCCTCTAGTTATGACAGCAATGTTCAGGTCTCATGGTTCAGCCATGATCATCTGAACATTCACATTTTCATTCGGGTTCAGTTTTGGTGGGGGGTTGGGTGCGGCAACGGACCTTGCTTGCCACTTTGCGATCAACTGAGGACATTGTTCAACATTATGGTTTTGTCCCTTACAATATGAGCATGTTCTTGCAGGCTCTAAACAATCTCTAGAAAAGTGGCCTAGTTGTCCATAGTTATAGCATGTAACTGGACCTCTCCCCCTACCAAATCCTCCTCCTCCCCCTCGTCCTCTAAATTTTCTGCCACCCCTTCCCTGAGGGTGTTGTTGTGGTCAGTACTGGTTCTATTGGTAGTTTTGTTGATAGGGGCTTTGTTGCGCATACGGTTGTTGGTACTGATTAACTGGGAACTGTGCAGGTTGATACAGGGCTTGCACTTGTTCAACCTGAGGGGACCCCTCATTTTTCATTAAGTACATATCAACTATTTTTTCTTTCAAGAGCTGGTATGCTCTACAGACTTTTTCCTCATGTCCTACCAATCTACAAAATTTACAAAATAAGTTTGCGGGGGTACTTACAACATTTTGAAAATACACACATTATTCGTCGCAATGGCCTCTTGATTGGCATATACGACACCATGGTATCCCTTGGTCGTTTAATGGGTTAGGTGCACCAGATGCGACATAATTCATGAAGGTCGGATAGTTATCCTTGGTGTGTCTGTCCATTCTACATTTTGTGCACCATAAGTCCTCTTGTCCTTCTTTACCCTTCTTGATATCTTGAAGTTATAGTGTGAGGTTGGCTAGCTGCAATTGAATTTGTACCATTCCTGTGGCACCATCAACAATAGGTGAGGCTTCTAGCTTCATCGCCAACTCCAGTGCTTCTATATGCGACTCAATCTTTTGTTGCATCGACAGCCCGCAGATGTGTGGTAGTAGAGCAGCAATAAACCAATCTTTATGTTGTACATCGGATATTTGGAAGCTTACTTTGGCCATTAGCATCTTGAATCTTTGATCAAAATCTTGCACAGTTTCTGCTAGAGCCTGTTTAATCTCCTTAATCTCAGTAATACATTATGACTCTGATTTGGTTTTTCTGACCTCAAACATCATTGCAGCTCAGATTTCCTCAAGGGTCTTATGTGCTATTCCAGCTGGTGCGGCATAAAAATTCATGAACCAATCCAGGGCACAACCCCTTAAGGTCATAATCATCTGTGCTTTCTTGATGTCGGCTCCATGGACCAAACGTACCATCCACACAGCTTCACATAGGAACCAATGGTGTTCAATGTCTTCCATCCCATTTCCATTAAATGTAGGTAATCGAATGTCTATCGCAGCCATTGGGTTGGCATTCAGGATTTCTAGGACAGGGTTTAACTGAGCTGCACCTTCTTGTGCACTAGTTCCAGGGCTAGTACTATCCGTATTAGAGGTCCTTTCATGGGATGAGACTCTAGATCTCATCTCAGGTGATATTGCTAGTGTTATATAATTGTGCTCTGACCTTGAGGTCATGTCAGAGCTATCTGGATCTTTAGGTCCTTCCGATATCGGGTTATAGTCCTCCTCTTCATTGCAAGACCCTTGATCTTCACACGACTGAAGTTCATTTTTTCTTCCTTCGAACAAACTAGGATTCCAGCTGTCCCTTTCGATTTTCCTTCTCTTTCTTGATCTGAATATTCTCCCACTCCTTAGGACTCTAACCTCGAGTTTAAGTTCTATTCTTCTGGGTAACATCTCCACGCACTCTTCCCCATGTTCTTACCTGCTTGTTAGCAACATAGCCCCCTCCTAGACACACAAATCAACTATCCAAGTGAAAAAGACCCTTCTCATAAGCAAGTAGTTTTATCCATGTACTTATACTCAATAAGTATCTCCTTTGTGGTCCTTGGAAGAAATATCTTTCAGCTTCACTACATGAAGTTATAGTATCTACTGCAAACTCAGTAATATACCCTGCAATATACTATCAACCCAAAAATCAACAGCTCTAGAGACAGCGTTACTTACACTGGTTATCTCCTATACCAGTTGGTCGCTCCACTCGTTAATCTCCCTTGTCTGGTAGTTGGTCCGTCTAGATGCCAATCCTACCAACCGCTCATGTAGTAGAATAGGGAACTTAGCAAAGAAGATATCGTGAATATCAGAGTATATATATTCATATAACCATCTTTCTGGACTGAATCGTGTTTCTGTGCTTTCTTCTTGCACAAACACCAGTGTTTTAGCATCCAACGAGTCTTCTATCTCCTCATTTTTTGGGTACCACACCATCTCCCTAATTTAATCAAGAGGTCCTGGCAATGGAACCATTGATCCAACAACTATACGAGATGTCGGCCCAATAGAGAAAGCCCCGTCGACAACACCTGCGAAGCAGGCGCAGTATTAACCGAGATATCTCATAGATGGGTAACCGCTGGAACCATGTTTTCACGATTGTCAGGGAAGTATAGTCCCTTGGCTCGTAGCCAAGGAGCTCAACGAAGGCAGCAGAATAGCTGGATAGAGGAGTCGGTTCTGCGCGACTGAGCACAACTATATGTCTTCGCATGTGACTTGACTTTCCTTTTCACCTCGCACCTAGCGCAACTCGTGCGGTGTAGTTGATTCGTGTCAATCGACTCTATGACTTACGTCAGTATTCATAATAGGAATTATATAGAATTATATATATACAGTTTCAATTCAACAAGGCATTCGGTTGATCCATTTATCAATTGCCAGAAACTAACAGATATTGCAACACATTTAACGTTATACAAAAAGCAACTAGTAATCAATCACATAAACATTCACCATGTCAACCATTCATTTAGACACAAGAAATAACATGGAAACCCATATGGGAAAAACCACCATGGTGCTCTTCATCTGGCATGAGAAAGGATATAGCACCTTGTAGTCTGGGAGATGCAAACTGATCTTGAGATATGTATTTAAGTTCAGAATCATAGTTCTCATGCTCTCTGGTTTATTTCTCCTAATATACTGCTACTACCTACAGATCCTCACACAGCCTAGATCGACTTCCCTGGCATCTGTACTGCTCTAGCAGAGCTCTCCCCTTACACTATCCTAACTGCCTCATGCAGATTCCTGATTACCTTCCTCTTAGATCTGTTCTTTGCAACTGTATACAGATCTCATCTATCAAACTTAATCCATAATTATGACTAATAAAAAGAAACCTTCTAACCATTGCATCCCTCATATTTATACTAATTTACATGACCACGTAGGGCCAACTGCATCCTGGTAGTCTATTAACCGTCACCATTATCCACCCCACTGGTTACAGTTGTGGTGATCATGACTTGACATGATGCACTATCGGCCTGACTTACAAATATATTCTCATACATGCATAGCTACAGGCTTACGCTGTTTGATACGGCCGTGATCTGGATTTTTGCATCTCTCTCTTTCCGATCGTTTTCCCCTTGCGCGCTTCCCTTTCCTTTGTCACGCACCTCTCTGTTCTTCCTTCACGGTCCCATTCTGTCCTTCGTGATCTTCCTTTGCTTCTATCACACACGCAGTGCATTTTCCTTGGTTGTGCGTGTGACTTCCTTCTTATGCCCCTTTCCCGGGCCAACAGATCGTCAAGACTCCTCCAATCTTCCTCTATTGCTATGGCTCAATGAAGGTATGTACAATTCTCAAAATCTCCATATTTACTCAAATACATCTTCGTAAAAATTATATTTTGTCCATGGAAGTTCTAAAATAATTAATCATTTTTAATTACTTTTTACAGGTAATCATGTTGGAGTTGAAGTAGAGTTTTTTTTGTCTATTTTTAAACAATAATTTATGCATTATCTTATTTTCAATTTTATAGTAAATAAATAATAATAATAATGTTCGATATCTTATTAACTTGTTCAACAATAAATTTGATCATTGTTTAATGCATGGGATAGCAGGTCCAGGGTGTTCATTTGTAGCATATGAAGCCTCGCGAGATATCGAGCCTTTCCATATACACAAGAATGCTTCTTCACTATATCTAAATATGTATTCTTGGAATAGATGTAACTTAATTTTTCCACATTTCCATATCAAAATTTTCCATGTTTCAATCATAGCATAAATTAAGTTATTCAAATTTGATGTTAATTGTGTCTCATGTTCACAATCGCAGTTGCAAACTTACTTTTTGTGGAATCTCTTGCTGGGGTGGGTTTCTCATATACAAATACTTCCTCCAACTTGAAGGATTCTAGGGACAAACACACTGGTACATGTAGTATATGTTATTTTATTTCATTAGTAGCTTAGGTCTACAAATTAATACTATAATAGTGGCACTCTCTCTTGGTGATGGTAGCTAAGGATTCGTTGGCTTTTCTTATCAACTGGTTCCAGAGATTCCCTCAATACAAGTATTGATAATTTTATATATGCCAAGAGAGCTATGCATGTTTGTATATATACAGTTGGAATTTGGATAATAAATTCCAATTGGGGTGCAATTTTGTATATCTAAATTTATAGCCGGCATTTATATGAGGAACGTTACATAACATTACAACATCTCCCTCATAATCAAAAATCATAAGTAAATAGAAGTAAATATTTATAGCCGACATTTACATGAGGAACGTTATATAATGTTACAACATCTCCCTCGTAAATATTTGTAGCCAACATTTACATGAAGAACATTACATGCATGAGGAATGTTACGTTACAAGATCTCCCCCATACTGGGTTGTAGAGTACCTCTTGGTGCAACTAGTGAGCCTTTAGTGGTGATTTTTCCATAGTTAGTTATTTCTGGAGTCAATCCAAGTCATGGAATTCAAATTAATCCGAGAGGATTTAAATTCTCTTTATTGTATCATGGATGTATTACATACAAGTTAATGATTATTAATATATGGTCAAGCTATCAAATTTTTGCCTCTTGTCTGAATAATTTCACCATTTTTGTTTGACAAATCTTGCACTGAAATTCATTATGAGAATTTTGAGGTCTAAAATGGGCCTCATAAGAGAGATAATAAAATATTACAAGTTTGTCATTTTGTGGGGAAGGTATATTTACAACCCACATCACTACAATTCATGTAATTATGGTTAAGTTAACATGAAAATATATGCACAAATAAAATTAATAAAAAAATAATATTTGATATGACTAGAAACATTAGTACTTTTGAATGTATAAATGTACTAAAATAAAGTACTTATAAAATAAAATGTTTTAGTTTTAAATTGTAAACCTAAATTAAACTTTTAAAAATAAATTTTAAATTATACTTATTTAAAATCATTCAAATTAAAAATTATTTATTTTATATATTTACACATTTAATATAAAATTTTAATCCCTATTTTTTAATAGAATATAACATTATATATTATATTAAAATATAATATAATATATATTATAATTATTATTTTATATATTATAATAATTATAATAATATTATAATAATTATTATTTTATAAAATATAATATATTTTAATATAATATCATATATGACCATTTATATAAACGCATAATATATGTAAATTTATATTATAACAAAAAGAAAAACGAAGAAAGAATTATGTTATATAACATGAAGACATTGCTTCATGTTATATATTATATATGTTATAATAAAAATTATAATATATGATTTATGTTATTTTATATGTAATAATAAAAGTTATAATATATGACATGATATAATATATAATAATTTTATTATGTTATAAAATTCTATATATACAATAAAATATATTTATTATATTAAATCTAAAAGTATTAAAATATGATTTTATTTTTAAATTTATTTTGATTTATTATATTTTTATATTTAAAAGAGAAAGTACTTTCAAGTGAAAGTATTTTAAGAGTACTAAGTACATAAATATTTTATTTGAAAGTAATTTATGAGTACTTTTTTCATTATGAGTATAGTTAACCATGGATTTTCATCCACCATTTAGAATTTGACAAGTAAGAAACTTTAATCAAACAATATCACCTTAACCACAAGGGATAATGTCATTCTCTAGAATTCAATTGATTCTTGTAAAGTTGATTTTGATGGTACATTTTTTGTTTTGATACCCATTTTTTACCTCAAAATTTCTCTAATGCTTCATAATTCATTATTTCTTCTCACGGTGAGGTTCAATCCATCTTGATAATCATGTTGTTTTGATAATTTTACATGGTATCAAAGCAGGTCATGCCAATTTCAATCCACATAAACTTCCATTAATGCACTAGAAGCAACTAGGTTCCACATAAATCCTGGTATCTTTTCCTTGCTCCCTCTAGATTTATCCATAGAAATCTATCCAGGTATGAATCACCCTGGAAATTTGCACATGTCAAAGTGGAGTTTGATTGAACTACATTACCTTCGAAATTAAGATTTTTTTGCAGATTATTTAAAGAGTTCAAAATAATTGCATTGCTCCTGAAACTTAAAAATGGAGAATTCAACATCCTTGACCTTAAGGATCCTCGTGCCCTTCAATTACTTGAACTAGAGGGGAGATATGCATATTGTGTTGTGCAACAAATGTATGTATAGGGTCACTATGGAAAAGGGGGTTGAACCCTAGTAGCCTTTAGAGAAATCTAAGTAACTGAACAAATTGGACGAATCATTTGGCTTTATGTGCATTCATATCTCCAGGGAGTTACTCTTCCACCTTGATGGATTAAAAACACCAAGGGAAGTATGGAAAAATATCAAATCATTGTTTGGCAAGCAGAATGAGCTGAGAGGCCACATTTTGGAGAATGATTTGATTTCTCTTCAACCCAACAAATTTCAAACCATCCATCAATTCTTCTTCAAGTTCAAGTCTTTGGTCATGCAGTGCAAGTAGTGTGGAATTGACAAGAAGGATGAGCAATTGGTGTTCTCCATTCTAAGCAAGATTGGCCCAGAATATTCAGTATTTTTGTCCACCTTCCACTCCATGAGACTAACAACCCAAAACTGGTGAATTCCCTCTCTTGATGCATTCAATGAATCCCTCATTCAAGAACAAGACAAGTTGATCCAAATGGAAGCCCTCAAATCCTCCAAGAATCAAGCTCTCTTGGTTGGGGAGACCAAGAATATGCAAGCTAAAGGGAGATAGAAGGGGAAGTACAAAAAAAACATTGAAACTAAACCTAAGGAGAAGCAAAATCCTTCATATGGAACCTCTAGTTCTAAGAAGGACAAGCAGAAAAGGTTTGAAAAGACCAAGTGTCCGTACTGCAAGAGAGGGAACCATCTAGAGAACCTATGTATGAAGAAAACATAGATCATATGTCAAGACTCCTTAAACAACATAATATACCCTCCCTAAAGGCGCAAGGAATCATGATCCTGAAAACATGACTAAAGATCATGAGAAATGTCATGCACTGAAGGAAGGTTTCTCTCAGTCACAAGCATTTCTCATTTATTCAGGAGCATCCAATCACATGCTTTCCTCCAAGGAATCATTCTCTTCTATAGATCTCTCTGGTGATCCTAACATACACATGGGATATGACTCTCAAATCCTAGTTGTTTGGAAACGTTCAATTAAATTTGAGCATGGAGTGTTCAAAAATGTCCTGTATGTGCCCTCCCTAGAAGAAAATATATTGTATGTATATCATATGACCCATACTAGCTCACCAAAGTGAGTCATATTTGAACCTGACCCAATGTATATCTCTGAAATATTGACTAGGAACCTGAAATTAAAAGGATTTTCAATTCATTCCTTCAAGGAATATAATTTCTCACATTTTATTCCTCACTCATACCCAAGTTCCCTATTGACTCATGTTAATGATACAAGAATAATTTGGCATGATAGATTTGGCCATCTAAATTTCAAATATTTCTAGCAACTGCACAATGAAGAGATGGTTGAGAGATTGACTCTCATCAAGTCCTCTCAAGGTGTCTACAATGGTTGCTTGGTAGGTAAGAAACCAGAGCGAAGTTATGAAGTTGGTAAGGAAAGAAGAGTTGACTCTACACTTTATTTGGTACATAGTGATGTCTCTCGACCAATTCCTTTATGACCTTCATTGATGACTACTCAAGGTATTGTTGGATCTACTTTATTAAAAATAAGTCTGAGTTGTTTGAAACCTTCAAAGTTTTCAAGGCCTTAGCTAAGAAAAATCTTGGGAATAATATCAAAGCACTCAGATCAGACAATGGAGGAGAGTACATAAAAAGATATTTTCAGCAACTGTGTGCTTCAGAAGGTATTCAAATGCAACATTCAGTATCATACACACCACAAGAAATGGTGTAGCTGAGAGGAAGACCGAATCCTTGAAAGAGATGGCTACCTTTCTTCTTAAATCAAGAAATCTTCCATCATATCTATGGGATGAAGAAATTAATTGTTCTTCATACATATAGAACATAGTACCTTACAAGTCATTGATTGGGGTCACTCCATTCGAATCACTGACGGGACATAATCCTAATGTCTCACATCTGTGGGTTTTTGGATCCAAAGCATGGGCCAAAAATCCATCTGACAAAAGGAAAGCCTTCCAACCTCAAAGTAGTGAATGAATTCTATTGGGATATGCAGATGATGCAAAAGCTTACAAACTGATGGAGATTACAACTAGAAGATGCTTCATAGAGTGGAGTGTCCAATTCAATTAAGATCCATTGCATGATCTACATCCAATTGAAGAGGAATGTATAAATACTCAATCAATTTCATTTGCATATGATGATGATTCTATTGATGTTTCAGATTCAGATTCCGAAGATGAGGATCAAGAAGAACAAGATATTTATATTGAGAATGAATATCAAGCAGATTTAGATCCATATATGGATCCTTCTCCAAATCCAAGGCCTAAATGGGCTCAAAAACTAATTGAAGTTGTTGGGAACAATGTTGGGGATCCATTTGATAGAAGGATAATCATATCTCAATTTCAGGATGAGAACCTTGCGCTCTATCATACATATCCACTTCTCCCAAAGAGGTGCTATATGATGTTGGGGTATGATCCATGTCCTACAAAGAGGATTAACACGATCCTAGATGGCATGCATCCATGGATGATGAATATGATTTTATACAAGACAACAAGACATGGGATCTTGTCTCCTTACCTCTTGAGAGAAAGCTTTTCCAGTGCAAATGGATCTACAAAACCAAACTAGCAGCATATGGATCTACTACCAAGTACAAGGCTCAGTTAGTTGTAAAGGGGTATTCACAAGTTCATGGGCTGGACTACAATGAAAACGTTCACCCTTGTTGCAAGAATGGACTTCATAATGCTGGTTTTGGCCATTGCAGCTTCGAAGAAAAGGGAGGAACATGACATGGATGTGAAGAGTGCCTTCCTCCATGGTGACTTGGAAGAAGAGATCTACATGAGATAGCCTGATGGGTACACTGAATATTCCTCCTTGGTTTGTAAAGTAAGGAAATATATGTATGGGCTCAATCAATCCCCAAGGGAATGGGATGGATGCCTTCTCACTATCACAAACGTTTGAAATTTGGAAGTATGACTACAATGTCTACATGCAGCAGAAGGGAGGTTTCTTTTTATTGATTGTATTGTATGTGGATGACTTTCTCACTACTGGTGATTCAGTTGTTGGATTGAGGGATATCAAGTCAACTATGAGCAAGGAATTCTCCATAATAGATCTACGGATGCTAAGGTAGGATATTTGCTCAAAAGATTCCATATGACTGATTGCAAAGCAGCATCCTTCCCCTTCTTATCTTGCATCAGATTGGAAGAAGGTGGTTATACACCCATGGTTGATAGAACTCTTTACAAAAAGTTGTTTGGTAGCTTATTGTACCTTACTCATTCAAGACCAGACTTGTTGTCACAACCCGGTTTTGACCCCGTTTGCATGATGTATATAATGTAATTAATCGTGGTGAGGAGCTAAAGGCAAAATCCCCACCATCGATTTGGTTGTGTATGTTTCGGAAATGGGGATAGTTGCCGATGATATATCGTGCTATTCGACACATTATAATTCGGCATCATGTAAACATGCACGTCAAATAAAATAAACCACAACCAGCTACGACAGTGCAATGTTAGAATGAAAAGGGCATGATTCCAAAGGATAAGGGGTGGGGGTTGTCAAACCTTGGTCTATCGGGGGGGAAACCCATGTGTTACCCTTGTTTTGATTTTCCATCTTCCTTATCTCACCCAACTGCTTTAATGTCTGGATTTTGTTAGTTGATGTAGTTATTGCTGAGTGGTGGTGGGTGTGGCAGGACTATCCATCCTTGCCCACATGCCCACTCCACCAATGGATCCTCTCCTCTTCTCTCACATGGGGGCAGAAGAAATGCTCTCCACGAGGCCACTCTCTCCATTCTCCTCCACTCCTCCATTGTTGTGGTCTATTTGTCCTCATGCAAGAACCATATTCTGCTCATTATCCTCATGCACAGTTATTCCTCTGTTTTGGTTTTGTGCATGCAGCGAGCTGGAAGAGTGGCCTCAAGGGCACGATTTCTGTTATCTATGTGAATAGTTGTGGTTTTCCTCCACTATTCGGGCTTACTGTTTGTGTAACCCATGATTGGGTTGCTGTTGTTCTTCCCACAATTTCGGATGCTGTTGACAGTCCGATTCTTCTTCCATTTGGATTGTGTATGGGCTTCTTCCATTTTGGACTGTGTCTTGTTCTCTGCGCACAGGCTGTGACTTTGTTCTCTTTCCCATTTTTCTGTTTGTGTAACTTTATTCAACGTTGTGTGGAGGAGCTATGTGCTGTGGGTTCATGGATGTTAGGTGACTGCTGATTTCCCAATCCGTTGGATGAGTTTTCCCTTGTCTGCGCTAGGAGTTTGGATTCTGTCTCTATGTTGGGACTGTGTAAAGTTGCCATCGTTTTCATTGTGAGTTTGTGGCTGCTGAGTTACCCTAGTTTGGGTTGTTGTTGAGTTGTTTTGGCCACGCTAGGGCCAAGAACAAATCTGAGTTGTCTTGAGGACTTGAGCTGTGTTTCCTCTTTTGTTTGGGACTGTCAACCAGTCGTCTTTGCCTTCTTCACAGGGCTGTGAAGGGATTCTGTTGTTGCGGTATGCAGTGGTTGGTCTTCGGACTGTTGTGAGTGGGATTAGAGGCTGGGTATGCTTGGGAAGACTAGTGTTGGGCCACCAGTTTAGCATTAGCCTTTCCTAGCTCCTTGACGACTTGGTAGGACCCTGCTGTGTGGGTTTGGATGATTGGCAAACCTTGGCTATGTGTAAGCCAGCATTGACCCTTATTCCTTGAGGAATCATGCCCAGGTTGGGGGTGGCAATGTTGATGAGAGATTGATGAGCACGCTGGCCTATGGTTGGGTGGAACGTTGCAGCGACGTAGCTCGTTGCGGGGTGAATTCTCCATCAAAAGATAAGTACTACTGATTATTTCATCTCTGCAATGTCTACTGTTTCATGAATTATGATGAACATGTTGATGCTGGAATGTTTATGTTTGCTTCTGCTGAATGTTGAATAACTGTGCATCTCTGTATGATGGATTATGCATCCTGTTATGTATTATGTTTAAGCTTTTAATTTCAGCATTGATGTATGTTCGTGTTCATGGGGTTGTTTTCCCGTTTGCTTGGTGTTGGTCGCGTCCTCTTCGCCGGTCGGAGGGTCGGGGACATGACACTTGTCATTTGTTGTGAGTGGTTTTCCTAGGTTCATGTAAGAGCCACATGAGATGCATTGGAAGGCAGCAAAGCACATATTGCATTATGTGTAGGGTACTAGAGAGTTTGGGATTCACTATTCTATTAGTCCTTAGTTAGATCTGGTTGTTTTACTGACTCGAACTGGGATAGAGATAGTAATAACAAAAAATCTAGTTCGAGATTTGTGTTCATGTTGTGATTTGGATCAATCTGTTGGTCAAAAAAGGAGCAAGCAACTATTTCTCTCTCTTCAACTAAAGCAGAGTATCGAGGGGATGTCAATGAAACCATTCAGGAATTTTTGGCTACATGGGATTCTAAGAGATTTTGGAATTTTCACTTCTCCTTTAGTAGACATTTTCTGTGATATTCAAAGCAAAATTAAAATTTATATTGATCTAGTACATAAGCCACAGACCAAACAAATTGAATTCCACATGCACTACATACAGGAACTAGTGTTTTTATAAAAATAGGATCGCAAAGCAATAACAATAAACAATAAACAAGATGCAAATATTAAACACATTACAAGAGAGACACAGATATAACATGGTTCAACCAAGATGGGCTACGTCCACATGGAAATTTTTATTCCTTTATTATTATACCATCCAAGAAAATGAAGGGATACAACCTACAACAACCCTAATGCACTTTCTCTTCACTCTCTCGCACAATTACAGATCAGATTGTTTTTACAATGCTACAATACAATACACAGTTGTATGACAATGCTTTCCTTTTATCAGGGAATTCCCACGGTAAAATACCATGGGCCCATAAATTGTTGGCCAACAAACATACCAAAAATTCATTTCAGGGGTGTTGGAATATAATCCGTTAGGATTATACGTTAGTGTACATAATAGGAATTTGAATAGTTACATAGGAAGGTGAAAAGGTTGGTCGGAAGATGAATCTCAACCACCATATGAAATGTATAAATGTATGCATTAGCAATGGAATAGAATTGAATTCAGGAGTTATTATCCATCAGTGGTATCAGAGTGGGTACCTGCCATAACTCCTGCTATTAAGTTTCAGTCTTGGCAGCATGTATGCTTGCCAGTGCATTGCCAGACTGCTGGCCCATTATTGTGTCTGCCCTCTTATCAAAATTGAGTGTTTCTCCTGCCAGCCTGCATGCATTCATTGTATGTGTTACAATTACATAACTATGTTGAGGAATTTTGTGCAATAATCGCCCAACACTGGAGCTGCGCGTGCTGAGGACCGTTTCCTGAGGTAGAGATTGTTGTTTTTTATGAATCACATTCCTTCACGTTGAGTTTTTTGTGCTGCGATTTTGTAGAGACTCCTCCATTTTTTTGTTTGAGAGTGCTCCCACTGTGCGTGAAACCTTAATCCCGCGAGCGTTTTGTATGTGTATTAATCTGCTACAAGTCTAATTTGAGATATTCTCCATGCTTGCATTGAGAGAGTTGTGCAAGCATCTACACTCTCCCTCCATCCATATCATCTTCATTATAGAAGCCGTGTGTTTTATCCTTGAGAATGTAAAAATCCACATGATAGATGTGAAATCATGTTGTGTGAGCTGCGACCTCAGTTATTCCTACCCGTCAACACAAGCTGCAACCCGAGTTTTTGTTCCATGGTGAGATCTCAATATTCAGAATTTATTGAAGATTGAAGACTCAGTGCATGGAGATTGAAGATCATTAGTGAAGAGATATTGTTCTCTTCAATTGCATGAAGTGTTGGTCGTTCAGCTCGGCTTTTCACGCCCTCAGTCAGCTGCGTGAAGATTCATGCCTTTAGAATATAGCGTGGAGGTAAACCTTTGGTGTTGTATTACTTGTGACCGTTGGATACTGCATAAACCCTAATTTTTTTTACCTAATTCCTGTGCATGGAGTGATTGCGATCTCCCTTGGTGTGGCTGTTGGGATGCTGATGCACTGTGGAAAGTTGTGTATAATGGTGCTTTTGTATCATGGAATATTGTGCATTGCATTAGAATCTAATGAAGAGCTATGTTAAGTCTCGTTTGTGAAGAGATTTGATTCCTCTCCATGATCAAAACTGCTACGTTTTCTCCATTGTGAAGACTATTTTGTGCCTACGACCTCAAGAGCTCCAGACAATTGCTACTGACAATTGCTGCTGACTGAAGCCTAGGTTGAAGACTGCTATGGTGTTGGTGCCTGGAGGAGATAAGAATGGTGTTTAGGGCTTGATTTTCTTTGGTTCTTATATTTTATGTGGCTCTAATAGTTCTGTTGTTGGTGAGGGACTGTGCTTATTATAATTGTTTGGTTGGGATTGTGATCGTGGTTTGGTGTAAACATATGTCTGGTTTATCTGAAGATAAACCTTTTTCTTTGAAGAGCTACAGTTTATCTCCAGTAAGAAGATAGCTGCAACCTTTCTCTTTGGGTTCATGCGACCTCTCTCTTGAAGACCAGAGTTTCTATGACTTCTCTTCTTCAGTACTGTGTGGGTGTTGTGACCTCTCTCATGGAATGTATGGAATTACATTTTCACCTTTGAAGCTATACAGTGAAGTTTGAAACCCTACTGCTTTCAACAGAGCTATGATCCAGCAATTACATCATCATCTAGTGATGTGCAACTCCATATGGTGAGTTGTACCTCTATTTTGAATATGAAGTTGTAAAAAGAGTACTGCATAATTGTGTATGGTCATTGTGAAGTTTGTGCACTTACCATATAAACTGTACTGTTGCAAAATTGTTTTAGTTTGATGTAAATACTATGGCAGTGACATATACCTGCATAATGAATAGAGCTTATTAAGACATTGTTTCTAGCTAGTGTAGCTATAATTCTACGTAGACTGTATTATAAAAAGAAGCAGAGACTTAAACCTGCTTCTTTCATATAGCTGAGATCGTTGACTGGTGCTGTTCAAAACCCTATATTTTGTGACAGTTCACAAACAATGGTATTTCCTTTGGCGTATTGCTGAGAGCTATATAGCATCCATAAAGAAAGATTTGAAAAAGATCTTTGAAATGATAGATATGGGACATCTCCACTATTACTTAGGAATTGAAGTCACTCAACATCCTAAGTACATATTCCTATCTCAGAAAAAATATGTTGGAGAACTACTAAACAAATTTTGCATGATAGAATGCAACCCTATCTCTACTCCAATGGAACAGAAAATGAAGCTCACATCAAGCGAAGGAAAAGAATTTGAGGATGCGACCAAGTATCAACAACTTGTAGGAAGTATTATCTACCTTACAACAACTAGACCATATATTTCTTATTTTGTTGGCATACTTTCAAGGTTCATGCATAAACCTTGTGAAGGACACTGGTCAGCTGCAAAAAGAGTTCTAAGATACTTAAAGGGGACTCAAGACATTGGACTCAAGTACTCTAAAGTGGATGACTTCAAACTTATTGGGTACTCAGACTCAGATTTTGATGGCGATAAGGAGACAGGAGTATCAACTTCTGGATACACTATGATTCTTGGATCAGCAGCTGTCTCATGGAGATCACGCAAACAGTCAGTTCCGGCAGATTCAACAACAAAAGCAGAATATGTGGCCCCAGCTGAAGCAACAAAAGAAATAGTATGGCTCAGGAAGATACTTGAAGATTTGCAAGAAAAACAAGAGAACTCCACTCCATTATTGATCGACAATACTTCTGCAATCAAGCTGGCTAAGAATCCCAAATTCCATGATCGAACCAAACACATCAACACAAAGTATCATTTGATTCAACATCATGTAAAGGCCAAGACAGTCCATCTTCGACATTGTTCCACAAATGATCAAGTTGCAAACATCTTCACCAAATCACTTGGACGAGAAAAGTTTGAAAGATTCAGAAACATGCTCGGACTTACTAACACCCCTTCGAATTAAGGGGGGATTGTTGGAATATAATCCGTCAATATTATACGTTAGTGTACATAACAGGAATTTGAATAGTTACATAGGAAGGTGAAAAGGCTGGTTGGAAGATGAATCTCAACCACCATATGAAATGTATAAATGTACGCATTAGCAATGGAATAGAATTGAATTCGGGAGTTATTATCCATCAAGGGGCTTCACCTCCAAACCTCCCAGCGGGGAGAGGTTGTCCCCCCTGCATCCCCCTGTTGGGACGAGTGTATAGAATGGAATCTACTATAACCTTGTTATGTCATAAACTTATCAAATTTTAAATACCACTACCTTAGAGCTAGCTTCAACCCATACAAGCTCTTCTTCAATCTACAAACCAAATTCTCCTTCCCTTTGACCTCATACCCATGTGATTGTTGCATATAAATATATTCCTCCAAACGCCCATGGAGAAAGATTGTTTTTACATCTAATTGTTCAACATGAAAATATTCTATCATTACTAGACTTAAAATAGTCCTAATTGAAGTCATTTTAACAATAGTAGAAAATATTTCATCAAAATCTATACCTTTCTTTTGTGCAAACCCCTTTACTAGAAGTCTAGCCTTGTACCGCTTCTTGCCTATGTCTTCTTCCTTCAACATGTAAACCCATTTATTCTGCAATGTTATTTTTCTTGTAGGCAACTTAAACAAATCCCAAGTTTGGTTTCTTACCAATGAGTCCATCTCCTCATTCATGCCTTACTGCCACTTCTTTCTAGTTTCTAGTTGCATTCCCTCTTCATAACATTTTGTTTCACTGGAATCAGTCATCAATAAATAAAACAGTGAAGGAGAGAATCGTTTAGGGAGTCTACTTAACCTGGTATATCTTCTTACATTTGCAGGAGTTTGAGATACATGTTGTTGATCTTGGTTTTCGGGTTCCTTTGGAACTTCATTTTCTTTGATTTCATCAAACATTGTGTAGTAGGTGTTTTCCTTTTCCTCTTTCTTTCCCTACAACTAATATTTGTACATAACCTTTTCATTGATAACTACATCTATACTCCTAATGATTTTGTTATTTTTAAATCCCATAAGTGATAACCAAAATCATCAACCCCGTATCCAATAAAGGTAAATTTATTGGATTTAGCCTCAAGATTTGTTATATTTTCTTTATTAATATGGACAAATGATTCACAACCAAAATTTCTAAAAAGTGAGTAGTTTACCTTTTTGCCTATACATGCCTCCTCTAGAATTTCACCATCCAAAGCACTTGAAGGCCCTATGTTTATTAAATAAACAACACTATCTACAGCATCATCTCAAAACTATAATGAAAACCCTACATGCAATCTCATACGCCTTACATTCTCCATGATTGTTCTATTCATCCTTACTGACACACCATTTTCTTGTGGTGTTCCTGGGACTGTCGTCATGTCCCTGTTACAGCTGATTTTACCACACATGGTTGATCACACTTTTATGACCTTCCTTGTCCCTCTGCAGACTCTTTGGACCCCATGGACTATTTTGTACCTTTGATGTTTCCAAGATCATCCCTAAAACACCCATTATTTGCTATACGTGACTTTTAATCCCTTTCTCATGGATATATGCAAATATTACCCTTAAACCCACATAAATCAGGATGTGTGCAAAAGGCCAAATATTTTTGGAGTTTTCCTTGATGTGGATCTGAGTCACTTGTCTCTTGGCCTTCCATATGCCTTGATATCACTCGGATTTGACCTTCCATTACCCCATTGAAGCACTATATAAGGAACCCTTTGGATACATTGAAAAAGAGGAACTGAAGAGAAAGAAAAATATAGTCCATTGCTATCGTAGCTTGCTTATACTTGAGTCTGCATCCCTTTGTCCCTTGGAGCACTTTGTGTTCTTCCCAAGCTTTCCTTTGCTTGTGAGCTTGCTATCGAGAGATGGAGGATTGAGGTGGTAGAGTCCCAGGTAGAGGACTTAGTTTCTTCGATTCGCAGACATGCCGATAGAGGTTGTCACTTATGTAATCTCTAATTTTATTAATAGAAATATCTTTTCCTATCCAATGATGTGCGTTTAAATGAATGTTGAATCCATGGATGCATTTAATTGCTTATGCATTATTGATTATATATGCTAGAGCAGGCCTAACACTATATTATATAGCATGATTTCCTTGTTTACTGTTGTTGAGAGTGAATTGCTAAAGCAAGTGGGATTGGAAAAAGCTCAATGGGGATCTACTTCAACCGTCCGGAATAAGGTATGTTTCAAGATCCTTTAGTGTTAGATGTTGTATTTCTCTTACATGTGTTGTTTTAATTGTAACTTTGGAATGTATTCACTTGTATTTCTTATCTATTGTAACCCATTTTTTATTCCGGGATGTTATCATGTTATGTCATACCCCGATGTTCCGATCGGGATAATCAATAATGTAAACAAGTCATGTCAAGTCATTGTGGGTAACCCTCTGATTGTCTAAGGGTTAAATTCCCCGCAGTTCTGAGGCACTAGGGTTATTAGACTCTCCAAGTAGAGGTCGGCCCTAGTAGGGTTTTAGTCATGTTGAGATTAGTATAAATAGAGAGTTGGAGTCTCTATTTAGTACACATCACTCACACACTCAAGTGTAGCACATAGTTGAGGAAGGAGAAGACACTGGGGCTAGACAAGAAGAAGATTACTACTATTGGGAGTGCATCTTACTATTTTGGGGTTTTACCTTTTGTGATGATTCTATCTCTGAGGAAGTTGTGGGGTTTTCTCCATTTATGTTTTCCTCGATGAAAAAAATTGTGTTAATTGTCTCTTTTGTTTTATTGTTGTACTTGTTTTTCTCTCAGTTAAAGATCCTAACATAATGCTAGCTTGAATGTTGAAAAACTAACATGGGATCAGAGCTAACCTGAGAAGAAGACATTGTGCAGCTACGGGAACTAGGGCTTCCTACTTTGTGGATCTCTCTCCATAGATTTTCAGCAAAATTAATATGGAATAACTCTCCTCCTTAGGGCGCATCTTCCTGTCGAAGCAGAATCCAATTTTGATGTTTTTTAGTTTTGGACCTATCACTGCTGCAATTAGGGATTTTCACAGAAGAGGAATTTTTCAGTGAGCCCAGGCCTGGATTGATCTCCTCCCCAAAATAGAATTTAGGGATAAATTTCAAGGCATTTGGGTGTACAAAAATCTGGAAAATCAAAACCCTAATTTGCTCCTGAACCATCTCTATAGGATTTCAGCTCAAGTCTCAGATCTGACATCTTGACCTCGTAAGATCTAAAATATTTTGTATTTCCATTTGAGGTTCTCAGTTAAGATGTCTCATCATACCAAGCTTGATGTAAATCTTGAGGGAGCTGATATCTTCCGAGCTTGGAAGTATAGGATCTCCCTGGTCCTAGAAGAGAATGAGTTGGACTCCTACATCCATGAGGAGGTTCCAGTTCTAGAGGGAGATGAGGCTAAGGCCTTGCATAAGAAGAAGTTGGTTATGGAAAAGATAATCATTGTTGATTCTATCAAGGACCATCTCACACCACAGGTGTCCTCCCTAAAGACACCTAAAGCTATGTTTGATTCCCTAACCAAATTGTTTGAAGGGAAGAACATAAACCGGAAGATGACTCTGAAAAACCAACTGAAGAATGTGAATATTCAGAATGCAGAAATGATCCAATCTTACTTCACAAGAGTTTCTCAGGTCAAGGAACAACTATAAGTTGTAGATGAAGAAGTGGAAAATGCAAAGATTGTGATGACTACCTTGAATGGCCTTCCTAGGTCATGGGATTCTTTCATCCAAGGAATCTATGCTAGAAAGAATTTATTCAAGTTCAGCAGACTATGGGAAGAGTGCTCTCAAGAAGAAGCTCAGATAGCAGCTCAAGAAGAAAATATGGTAAGTGAAGATCAAGATCTCATGGTACACTCCAAATCACATTCCAAGTCAACCAAAAGAAGATCTCATGGCTCCAGAGGTAAGCACTCTCTCAAAGATAACACTAGAAAAGATTTATCTAGGATCATATGTTATACATGTGATGAAGTAGGACATTATGCAATAAATTTTCCTAAGAAATAAAAACTAATGAAGAGGAGCAACAAAAGAAGACATCATGCTCATGCTGCAGAGGATGATGAACCATCCAAGAAGAGATCTAGATATGAAAGTGAAGATTCTTCAAGCAAGGATGAATATGTTCTGATCCCCGCTCTCACAGGTAACATTACTCATGGAAGTGATGATTGGATTATAGACAGTGGGGCTTCCAAACATATGATTGGATTCAAGAAATCCTTTGTGAGACTATAAAAACATGAATCACCTCACAAGGTGAAGCTAGGAGATGACTACCAATATCCAATAAAAGGTAGTGGGGAATCTTCCTATAAGCTAGACTCTGGAAAGTCTCTGACAATGAAGGAAGTATTGTTTGTGCCAGGACTCGAGAAGAACCTCCTCTCCATATTGGCATTAGATGCAAAAGGAATGCAGGTTGCATTCATAGATGGTCAAGTCATCATGTGGCCAAAAGGAAATACTATCGATGATGTGGTAGTAATTGGAGAACAAGAAGGAGGATTGTACAAATTAAAGGGCCATTCAGAACAAGCCTTGGTCCATGACACAGTAGAGCCAAGTGAACTTTGGCATAGAAGGCTTGCACATGTGCATTACAGAGCACTACCTATTACAAGCAAAGTTGTTGAAGGTCTTCCAAAAATCCAAGCAAAACATGGTGGGGTCTGCAAAGGATGTGCGAAAGGAAAGAATAAAAAGAAGACATTTTCAAGTAGTGAAACCAAAGCAAAAGGAATCTTGGAAATCATTCACTCTGATGTATGCGGTCCTATGTCATCAAACTCACCAAGCGGGTATGCATATTATGTTTCTTTCATTCATGATTTCTCTAGGAAGACATGGGTTTACTTCATGAAGAATAAAGACGAAGTATTCAGCAAGTTCAAGGAATTCAAAGCCTTGATCAAGAACCATACTAAAAAGAATATCAAGACCTTTCGATCAGACAATGGCGGAGAATTCACTTCAAATGAATTCAAAGAGATATGCAAAGAATCATGGATTAAGAGGGAGTTGTCCACTCCTTACAATCCACAACAGAATGGGATTGTAGAGAGGAAGAATAGAACTATCATGGAAGCTGCAAGAGCTATGCTTCATGATCAAGATCTTCCTATGCATCTTTGGGTGGAAGCTGCCAGAACAGCGGTGTATGTACAGAAACATACTCCACATAGAGTACTCGAGAACAAGACTCCTAAAGAAGTCTTCTCTGGTAAGAAACCAGAAGTCAGCCATCTCAGAATATTCAGTTGTCCAATGTACATACACATTCCAAAAGAGAAGAGGACTTAATTAGATCCTTCAGGAAAGAAGGGTATATTTGTGGGATACTCTGAAAGCTCGAAGGCTTACAGAATATATTTCCCATGATACAAGAAGATTAACATCAGCAGGGATGTGACATTTGATGAAGACACGGCTTACAACAAATACAGGAAGATCCCTGCTGAAGAACCTGAAGAAGCAGAAGCACCTAGAGTTCATGATACAACCATGAACGAAGAAGCTCAAGAAGAAGATCAAGAATTTGAAGAACCACAAAGACCTATAGATCCACCTCTGGAGAATAATCCTCATAAGAGGAAACCTGCTTGGGCACGAGAACTTATCCAAGGTGTGGAAAGATATGGGGCTCGAGAAGAGAATCATAGAGAAAGAAAGAGGACCATATCCTGCTCCAGGTATGTAGCTTTACTATGTGATTTCATTGATAAAGAACCTTCCAATTATGAAGAAGCGGCATGACAGAAAGAATGGAAGGATGCTATGATCGAAGAATACCAATCAATCATGAAGAATGATGTTTGGGATGTTGTCTCAAGACCAGACAGGAAGTCAATTGTAACTTCAAAATGGATCTACAAGATTAAACATGCTGTAGACGGTAACATTGAAAAATATAAGGCAAGATTTGTAGCTCGAGGTTTCTCTCAGAAAGAAGGAATAGATTATGAAGAAACCTTTGTACCTATAGCCAGATACACTTCCATCATATCAATACTTGCTCTGGCTACAGTAATGAAATGTAAGATACACCAGATGGATGTCAAGACTTCCTTCTTGAATGGTGTAATGGAAGAGGATGTGTATGTAGAACAACCACTCGGTTTTGAGAGACATGACAGGGAGTCTCATGTGTGTAGATTAAAGAAAGCCCTGTACGGTTTGAAACAGGCACCCAGGACATGGTACGGTAGAATTGACAACTTTCTATCCAGTTTGGGCTTTACCAAGAGTAAAGCAGATTCCAACCTTTACTACAAGGTTGAATATGGCAACCTAGTGATGCTTCTAGTATATGTAGATGATTTGTTTGTGACAGGTATGGATTTGCTGCTACGAAGAGAAATCTTGCTGTCGAGTTCAAAATGAAGTACTGGGGTATGATGCATTAATTTCTAGGTATGGAGGTGTGGCAGACTGCAGATGGAATCTTCCTTGGACAAGGTAAGTATGCAGTAGATATCCTAAAGAGGTTTGGGATGATGGGCTGCAAGGCTATGGCCACACCTATGGCATCGAACCTGAAGCTATTGAGCGATGCTTCATCAGAGTCGGTTGATGCTATGATGTATCGTCATATGATTGGGTCATTGATGTACCTAACGAACACAAGACCAGACATTTGCTTTGCTATGAACACCTTGAGCCAGTTCTTGACAGATCCGAGAAATGTTCACTTGATTGCTGCAAAGCATATTCTGAGGTACCTGAGGGGTACAGTTGATTATGGGCTCAAGTACGATGCGAATCAGAAGATTACACTGGAGGGTTATGTTGATTCAAATTGGGTAGGTAGTGCCATCAATAGGAAGAGCACTTCAGGGTGTTGCTTCAGTATGGGATCAGGTGTGATCTCTTGGTTTAGCAAGAAGAAATCCTATGTGGCACTGAGTACAGCTGAAGCAGAGTATGTCACAGCTTGTTCAGCTAGTTGTGAGGTAGTATGGCTGAGGAAGCTACTGTCTGATTTATTTGATCTCCAAATGGATGCTACTTGTATACATTGTGACAACCAGAGATGCTTGAACTTGTCAGAGAATCCAATGTTCCATGACAAGTCGAAGCACATTGAGATCAAGTATCACTATATCAGGGATATGGTGCAGAGGGGATCTATGAAGCTCTAGTATGTTGCGATGGAGGAACAGATAGCTGATGTGTTGATGAAGCCATTAGCCAAAGTGAAGTTTGAGTACTTCAAAGAGAAGCTTGGTGTTCTCCAGATTGAGGTTTCCTCCAAGGGAAAGTGATGAGTCCCAAATCCATTCTGACGAGCAGGTCAGATGTAAGGGCTGAGCCATTCTGTCATGGTGAGAGGATTTGGTTCCTTCCATGTCAGATATGAGTGCTGAGATCCATAGCCATTCTGACGAGTAGGTTAGATGTAAGGGCTGAGCCATTCTATCATGGTGAGAGGATTTGGTTCCTTCCATGTCATATATGAGTGTTGATTTCCATTCTGGGAATGGAGGTACCTGGTCAGTTACCATGAACACTCAGTCTGGCATTGAGAAATCCATTCTGACGAGCAGGTTAGATATAAGGGCGGAGCCATTCTGTCATGGCTAAAGGATTAAGTTCCTCCCATGTTAGATATGATTTTTGTCCATTCTATCGAGTAGGATATATGTAAGGGAAACTACCACTCTTCGGGATAGTGGAGGCACCTGGTCCGTTACCAGGTAGATCAGTCTGGGACTGGGGGCCTTTCTGGTGAGGGTGGAGGATTTGGTTCCTTCCAGGTCAGATGTGAGTGCAGGCCATTCTGGCGAGGGTGGAGGATTTGGTTCCTACCAGGTCAGATATAAGGGAAACTTCCATTCTCCGAGAGAATTGAGGCACCTGGTCCGTTACTAGGTAGCTCAGTTTGGGACTGGGGGCCTTTCTGGTCAGGGTGGAGGATTTGGTTCCTTCCAGGTCAGATGTGAGTGAAAGCCTTTCTGGCGAGGGTGGAGGACTTAGTTCCTTTCAGGTCAGATATAAGTGTTGAAGCCTTTTCACAGATGATAGTGATGTCCTGTCATGCTGGTGAATGTGAGTGCTGGGCCTTTCTGATGTGATTGTAGGCTTCTACATGATCAGATGTGAGTGTTGGGCATGCCTTTTTGATTAGTAGGTCAGATGTAAGTGTTGGGTGGGCCATTATGATGAGTAGGTCAGATATAAGCGTTGAAGAATACCTACATGATGGCCAAGCCTACAACCAGCATGAAAGAAGGCTAGCTCTGTAGAACTTCCTATGACGAGAAGAATCATGAAATATCACACAGTATGATGACCAGATTGAGATCCAGATTGAGCTATGATCCAAATATAGTTATGATGACTCCCAGAGATCCAGATCGAGTGATGATCTAGATCCAATAGTGTGATCTAGATCGAGTGATGATCCAGATCCAACAGTGATGATCCAGTGATATTCCAGATCGAGTATGATCCAGTGACGATGTTCCATATAGAGTATGATCCAGATCGAGTATGATCCAGTGATGATGATATATATCGAGTGATGATCCAGATCTAGATGAAATATGACATGAAGATGAAGATGACTTGAAGATGCAGATGACAAGAAGATCCAAAGAAGAAGACCAATGATGAAAATTGTGTCGAGAGAATACCTTCCTGGTTAAGAGGGAGTGTTGTTGTAATTGTAACTTCAGAATGTATTCACTTGTATTTCTAATCTATTATAACCCGATGTTTATTTTGGGATGTTATCATGTTATGTCATACCCCGATGTTCCAATTGGGAGAATCAATAATGTAAAAAAGTCATGTCAAGTCATTGTGGGTAACCCTCCGATTGTCTAAGGGTTAAAGTCCCCGCAGTTCCGGGGCACTAGGGTTATTAGACTCTCCAAGTAGAGGTCGGCCCTAGTAGGGTTTTAGTCATGTTGGGATTAGTATAAATAGAGAGTTGGACTCTCTATTTAGCACACATCACTCACACACTCAAGTGTAGCACATAGTTGAGGAAGGAGAAGACATTGGGGCTAGACAAGAAGAATATTACTGCTCTCGGGAGTGCATCTTACTATTTTGGGGTTTTACCTTTTGTGTTGATTCTATCTCTGAGGAAGTTGTGAGGTTTTCTCCATTTATGGTTTCCCCGATGAAAAACATGGTGTTCATTGTCTCTTGTGTTTGATTGTTGTACTTGTTGTTCTCCCAGTTAAAGATCCTAACATAATGCTTGCTTGAATGTTGAAAAACTAACAGCATGTTGGGAAGGGATTGATTTCTGTGGTTTCTCTGTCTGTTGTAGTGCACCCCAAGCCACATGAAGTTTTCTCCGTAACAGAATTGGCGACTCCACTGGGGAAATTCCTAGTTGTTTTTCTTTGGGGGTTTTCGGCATTCAATGTGCTTGTATTGATATGATTTCTTTGTTACTATGTCGAGCCTGGGGGCATGATTGCCCAGTAGTGTCCTGTAGGAGTAAATTTTGTCTCAGCTTGTCCTTTAACCTTATTTTTCTCTCTTTTTCTTCCTATACGCAGGTTTTTCTTTCATAGTCGTGTGTACATGTAGGTTTTCCTGGAATAGTCGCGTATGTACGCAGGCTTGCTGAGAACAGTCGCGTATGCCCTAATTTTTTGCTTTTTTGGGAAAATTAAGTGTTTCTAGGTGAGGTTGGATGATTGTTGAGTCTTCTTTGATGCTTCTGGAGCCTGTATCTCCCCTCTATTTTTGACCAGCAACTTTTTTTATTTGATTTTTTAAAATGTTCTTGTCATTTCATTTTCTACTTTTTGTTTTGAGATTAGTGCATTAGGTCTCTTTTTCCTTAGTACTTTGCTTGGCTGCTGTTTGTGAGTGGTTGCAAATTCTAAGGGTGGTAGAGTCATATTTTTTCTTTTTATCTCATTTAATTCAAAAATACAAAAACATTTTTATTTTTGCATAGTTATGCATTCTTTACATTTTGCATTAGCATGGTACTTGCATTAGGTTTGCTTGGTGAATATTAGTTAGATTTTGATATAGGAATTGTTGCATATACATTTGAAGGAAAAATTTTGCACTTCACGTAGTAGCATACCCTATTTTTCATTTGACACTGTGCATTTTCATTGATTGTTAGGTGTGCATTTTACTTCTTGTTGTGTCATAACATCATTAGTTGCATGACCATTTACCCTTGGAGTAATAAAGCCAATTAAAATCAATGCATAATAAAATGAATTACACTCTTTTATTTTCTAGGGTGCACCAACAAGACTAGGTTTTAGGGTCTTCAAATAGTTCATTGTGAGTTAATTCTCCTAAACCACTAAACAAAATAATTAGGTGTCTGCCCAGGTGAGAGTGTGAAATCCTTTATATAATTGGTGTTTCTAAGGATCCTCCTCTTACAAGGGAGTTAAGAACAAGGCAGTGTGAGCAATTATGTTTTGGATGACCCCTAATTGTGATTGATTAGCACCAGAGATATATCCGGGATTGTATTTGTATCTGGGGGCCTTTGAGGTATTGGCTAGTGCACCCCTGGGATACTAGTTATGCTTTCAGGCTTCAGGCTTTGTTACCCTACCCATACGGTCAATCCTTTCTGTGACTGTCTGCCTGAACATTGATTATATCGAGGTGAAATTAGTTCCCTTACCTAGGTTATCGAGGGGGTATTTGCAAAGGCTATTCTGCAGGTGTCCTAGCCAGGTAGGGGTCGGACAACACAATCGTTATATGTGTTGAAGCTAAGGGCCACTATAATTGGTTACAAACCTCTTCTTGTTTTGTATGGGAGTCTCAATCCTCTCCTAGGAAAGACATACCTGCTTCATTCAGGAGCTCACATATCCTACCCTTGGTTTGCTTGTGATTTGGATTTACATTTTTAGGTGTACTCTCTATGCACGCTAGTTTTCCTAGGGTTTGCATAATTAGATCAAGTCTTTTTATTTTTTGAGTCATTGTGGATTCAGGCATGTCACCTCACCATTCTCGTTGTTTAGTAGGACTTCCACCTTCCATGTCTCCTCCTCCTTTGGGAGAGAGAACCATACAGTCTAGGTGGACTACTTCTCAATTTGATTCATATACCATGGAAGATCATGAGGATGAGATTCCAGAGATTTCTTCTTTACCTCATGAGGTCAGGGAGGAAGATCCTGCTAGCACATATGATCCTTCACATGAGCATCCTTCACTATCTGGTTATGATCCTTCATTCACAGTTCGTTGGTATTGGTTTTTGAGCAACAAGATTCACCATGAACCCGTAAGCACTAGTCATGTTAGATATGACATACTTGATATCCCTACACCTAATCCAACATATCATGCTGAGTCAGATATTGACCCTAGCACTACACCTGGGGGCACTCTCATTCCTTTCCATGCGGATATATTTGGGAGCACTAGTCACATTGCACCTTCCATCCCTGTGGTGGAAGCATCTCCACATGCTCACCCTAGACCTAGTGTTAGTAATCATATGCGGATACCAGAATCAAGATGAGTGAACATTGGGAACACCACTTATATTCCTTCACATGTCCCTTCATATTCAAACCCTGTTCCTTCGAATGTGTTTTTAATGTCACATCCTCCCCCTAATTCATGTGGGCCTTCTGGCCAGAATGTTGCTACTAGCCATGTTCGTTCTGCGACTGCTAACATGGTTGTATCTCAGAGTTGAGTACCTCTTGTTGTGTCAACAGGTCATGTACTTGTTTACGGCTTCGTCTCAACCTACCCAATCAGTGAATGTACTTTCCGTGAAAATGTCGAACCCGAAAGGAAACCAACAGCCTGGAAGGAATAAGAAAAAAGGAAAAAATAATCATAAGGGCAGGAACAAGAAAGAAAATGCTAATAATAATGACAAGAACACTAATGTTGGAGGGGACAAGTAGTCTAAACGTAAGGTGAAGTTTCCTTGCAAGTTGTGTAAGGACGACCATCTCACTCAGTTGTGCCCTCATATGGAAGATGCCTCAAGGTTCATAGCACAGGGCCCAATTGTGTTAACTAATCCTTTACACAACAATCAAAATATGAACTCGAGGACCATTGATCCTGGTTGTGCATCGGGTGGAAATCAAAACCCGTTGGAGGACGCTAGTGTTCATGTTTGCATCAACATGGTGCATGCTGATAAGGTTGTGACTCATGCGAAAGATTATGGTTCGTTACAACTGGACCTTGGGAAAGAACCTTCCCCACCCGAGAGCCCTTTGCGAATCAAAAATCCTACGGATAAACCTGAAGCTACACCTCGCATTCCTAAGGGAGTCTTAAAGCATTTGGGGCACAATCCTAATGCCCGAGCTACCTAGAACTATTCAGTTTTTGAGGATTTGGGCCAGACTCCTTGTGCAATGTCCACGTTAGAAGTGCTTCAAACCTGTCCTTCGTAGAGGAAATCCTTGTTGTCCACTCTTGGGGTTAGTGACGATAAATCTTCTACTATGATAAAATTTGAAACCATGGGAGTACAAACTCGCTTGCCTTACTACGTGTCTCTTTTGATTCATGTAGAGTGTCTTAACAACACCGTCAAGCGTACTATAATTGATGAAGGCGTTGCTATTTCCATGATGTCTTTGTCATGTTGGAAGGTTTTGGGTTCTCCCAAGTTGTCTATATATGCTACTATGTTGATAGCTTTCGATGGTATACCATTTTGGCCCCACGGGATTCTTCCTTCTCTAGAGGTCCAATTTGGAAGGAAGACCGTCGCGATCGAGGTCAAGGTGGTTGATGTGCCCCTTGACTACAATATTTTATTGGGTAGGAATTGGATGTATAGTATGCAAGCCATAGATTATTCCCTCTTTCGAGTGATATGCTTTCCGTTTAATGGGAATATTGTTATGATTGATCAGAAGTCATTCCATAATCCGAGTGTCAATGCATCATTGAGATATTCTATCCCGATTATCGATCATTCTCAACTGGCAACTGGGAGTGTGGGTGTAGGTATGTATCCTTCTCTTATGGGAACCTTTAGTTGTCAGCACCTGTTCTTATGATTGGGTCTAGTTTTGGTGGGGCTTAATCCTTGTTGAATTCGGTGTCTTTTCACACTACCCATATGGAATATCCTTAGATTCTTCCTTCACCAAGTACTTTGAGTGTACCCCTTGAGATAGACGTGTCGTTGCCTACAACAATGGTGGTGTATCAGGCTAATCTTTATCAGGTTACAGAGCCTAGTCCTTCCTCTTCACAGACAGAGGAGGAGGACCTCTATGTGTTTCCTGCATGGGCAGTAGAGTCATCTCACTCACATTATTGCCTCGATGATGTTTTTCCATCGGATGAAACTATTCTTGATGCCATGTCTGTGGTCGAGAAACCTTGGGAAGAGTTGCATCATCGATCATATTTTCTTCCTAAGCTCGATCGTATGGACTGTGATGACTTTAGGGAGATTCTTAGCGAGAATATTGGTAGCTCGTGGTTCCATTAAGCTCTCTTGGTCAGATGGCTAATGGAAACATGGCTAATTTATCACCAACCATTCCTATCAATATTTCTCGTGATCCTAGCAAGGTTGAGAATGTCTACATTGGGGCAGGTTGTTCCCCCGATGAGATCAAGGAGTATACCGAGTTGTTTAAATATTTTCATGACATTTTCTCTTGGTCATATAAAGAAATGCAAGGTATCGACCCTCATATTGTTGAACATGAGATCAAAACGTATCCGGATGCAAAACCTGTTCGACAATGTTTGTGTGCAATGAATCCTAGAAAAGCACCCACCATTAAGGCTGAGATAGAGAAACTATTGAAAGTTGGTTTTATCTATCCCATTCCCTTGATGGAGTGGGTTTCAAATCTCGTTCCAGTGGATAAGAAGCAGGGAGCGATCCGTATATGCACTGATTTCCGTGACTTAAATCATGCATGTCCTAAGGATAATTTCCCCACACCATTTATTGATCATATTTTGGATGAGTGTGCGCAAAGTGAGGTATTTTCCTTTATGGATGGTTTTTCCAGATATAATCAGATTCAGATCAAGCTCGAGGATCAACATAAGACCGCATTTATTTTTCCTTGGGGTACTTTTGCATATCAGAAGATGCCCTTCGGCCTTAAAAATTCCAGAGCCACATTTCAGCGGGCCATGACCTTAATATTTCATGATATCAAAAATATTATCAAAGTATATTTGGATGATCTCAGTGCTCACTCTCATTTGAGAGTGCATCATCCATATCATTTGAGATTAGTGTTCAAAAGATGGCGTCATTACGAGGTTCGTTTAAATCCTCATCAGTGCATCTTTTGCATGACTGTTGATCGCTTGCTAGGATTCATCGTACCCAAGGAGGGTATAAGAGTCGATCCCTTAAAGGTTGAGGAAATATTTCAATCATCTCCCCCACGTAATATTAGACACCTTCAGTATTTGCAAGGCATGGCGAACTTCTTGCAGAGATTCATGGTTAATTTTTCCAACTTGACTAAAGGCTATATGTGTCTTTTGAATAAAGACACCCCTTTTTACTGGGATGAGCGAGCCCAGGAGTCCTTTGATGCTCTTAAGTGAGCCTTGGCAACGGCCCCCTTGCTTAGTCCACCCGACTATAGCCGTGATTTCGTGATTTATGTGGCCGCGTCCATGGAGACGGTTGGTATGGTTTTGGTTCAAGAGGATGAGGAGCTCCATGAGCATGTCATATATTATTTGATCTGAAACCTTATAGATGCAGAAATTCACTATTCCCCTATGGAGAAGCTATCCTTGGCTACCGTTCATGTGTTTTAGTGTCTGAGACATTACAATCTCCTTCACCAAACCTTGGTTGTAGCTCTATCAATCCATTTCAGTTCATCCTCACTAGAACGATCATTGGGTTAAAATACAAGAAAATGGATTGTCATTTTGCAAGAGTTTGATCTTGAGTTTGTTTCGGTGAAATCGAAGAAATCATTGATATTTGCGAAGCTTATATCTGATTTTCCAAGTTTGCAGGAGGAGGAGGTTTATGAGGATACTTTTGTCGATGAGCATATTTTCCTTATCTCAACTGTGGACCTTTGGTACGGGGATATCATTGTATATTTGCAAACATTAAAGGTCCCCACTCACCTTTCATGGGATGAGCAATGATGATTATGTCATGTAGCTAAGAACTACCTTATAGTGGATAACACTTTGTACCGCCATGGGGTAGATTCCATTTTGCATCGTTGTTTAACCCATGATGAGGTTGAGATTGTGCTGAATGAGTGCCACGGATGGGCATGTGGTGGCCATTTATCTAGGATTTCTACAGCCCAAAAAATATTAAGAGGGGGTTATTTTTGGACGTCCATATTCAAATATTGCGTTAATGCGATCAACAAGTGCCACCCTTGCCAGGTGTTTGCACGCAATATGCACTCACGTCCTGCCCTGTTACATCCTATTGTCACCGTCGGTCCCTTCACCAAGTGGGGGCTTGATTTTATGGATTGCAACCCAGCTTCGATAGGGGGGCATCATTACATTATTGTGGTTGTCGATTACTTCACGAAATGGGCATAGGCTATGCCCATAGTTAAATCTAACAGTGAGACATCTGCGCATTTTGTTTTCAACTAGATTATCACCCGGTTTAGCATTCCAAAAGAGCTTGTCACTGACCATGGCATCCACTTTCAGAATAAAATCATGGAAGAGTTGGCTTCCAAGTTAGGATATAAGAAAGAGCACTCCTCTTCTTATTACCCTCAGGTGAATGGACAAGTTGATGCAGTCAACAAATCCCTGAAGTCTATTTTCTAATGAACCATCACACAAAGCAAGACTAATTGGCATATTATGGCATATCCTGCTTTGTGGACCTATAGAACCATGATTAAGACTGCCATCGATTTCTGTTCATATCATCTTGTACATGGGCTAGAGTCAGTTTTGTCAGTTGAATGTGAAATCCCTTCTCTGAAGATAGCTATAGATCTGTTACCTGACACTTCCGCATTGGAATATAATTTGGTCCACCTAGAGCAGCTTGATGATTAGCACTGAGATGCCTTAGTGGCTCTAGAGGTTAACAAGCGTCGCATCAAGGTCCAATATAACAAGTCCTTCTGTCCAAGGAGGTTTAATGAAGGTGACTTGTTCCTTTTGTGGGATCAAGCTAAGGAGCCCTTGGGGTAGGGAAATTTAATCCCATGTGGCATGGTCCTTACATGGTTAAATGAGTCTTAGAGAAAGGCGCTTATGAGCTAGTTGATTATGAAGGGACAGCCTTGGCAAAGCCTAGAAATGGGATCTATCTCAAAAAATAATATGCATGATCTTCAGCTAGGGCTGATATTTGTATATTATTGTACAGTTTTGCATTGCATAGTTAGGTTTTCTTGTGGTGATCAGGTTTGTTGATTAGATTTTGTTTCTTATGGAATATGGTGATGGAGTCTTCCATTTACATAGGATTTACTAATGGTGCTAGCCACCACACTCAAATCTCAGCTTTGGCTGCTTGGGTGATTTATACTCATATGGGTCAAGTATTGTCTTCAGGAGGCATATGTTTACGGACCTCTTCAAACAATGTTGTTGAATATAGTGTTGTCATTGAGTTATTGCGTGATTCCATTGCACATGGTTTTCATTCTCTTGAGGTACGTCTTGATTCGCAGTTAGTTGTTTCACAGCTTAATGGCTAGTATCACCTTAGGGATCCGACATTATTATGAAGATTCTTACTTGTTATACTACTAGAACGACAATTTGAGAATATAACATACATTCATGTTCCAAGAATTTTTAATCAAGTTGCTGACTCATATGATAACTATGTGTTAGATGGGAATTTGTTTCATAGACCATTAGCATATCACAAACACGCATTTTACACACATGTAAATATAAATAAAATCAATCATCATAAAAGTAACGTCATAATACATAAGTTTCATATACAAAATTGGGGCTTCCAAGCCACCAAAATATACTACACGGTCATACAAAAATGAATACAATCAGGTCTCTAAGCCTGAGGTGGAGGGGGGTTTTGATCATGATAGAGCCCTACAACTCTAGCTAGTCATCAGAATAGTCAAACCCATGATCATGGTACACCTACCACCTAACGCTGCATGGCCTCAGGTAAGTCCTTGACTTGTGCCATGGGTACCTTATGTGTCAAACGAACAAAGTTTGTGTGGATTCTTTGGAGCGTCCGCACCGCATCTGCACCCATGATATCATCTCCTCTTCCCCTCCATCGATGACAAGGGAAACCCTCTAGCCATCATGGTCCTACATATGCATATACATGACATATTGTCACTATGTGTCGTCACACCAAAAACATGTCTTTTGATTCAATATATCAAAAAACACAAAAAAATTAAATAATTCAAAACTTTAAAAGTGGGTTTGGGATTCTTTACCTATGTCACCATAATTTGCTCCTGGTGGTAGCGGCATATCTGGGTCTCCGTGGAAGTCTATCCCTGCATAGGGGTAGTCGTCTATGGCGACGATCTGTCTCCGTCACCATGGAAATAAATTTGTTGGATAGGGGTTAACCACCCTGCCTCTGCCCAGTCTGCACATCACATTCAGAATCCATGTGGAGAAATGTCTACCCTAGGGCTTAGCCCTGGCACCCGCTCAAAGAAAAACATGCTTAGTATACTGCCAAACCCAAAGTTTCACACCTTGACCATCTTGCAATCACTGAGTTGTTGTTTCATGTTTCTCAATAGCGTTGTACTCCAATCATACATTGTAGGCCACGTGCACTCTACCGCATAAAACATCATTAGCCGTGAGGCTTGGTGGAGTGAATCCAACCCTGTAATCCTTCCTAGTGCTAAAAGTATGGCCTTTAGCCCCAGAATTTGGATAGATTTTGTCAGGATTTGACTCCCAACCTTTTATGTCTCCGGAAAGCAGTACACAGCTATGTACTCATCTATGGTCATCCCGCCTCCTGGCCCACGAGATCGTAGGTTCACCATCTCCTCTCATCGGGACAAACTAGAGATAAAATATATGTCCTCAACCTCAATGCTGAGCGACATCCCATCTATCTGAAATGTCTCAGATTCTGGATCCCAATAGTCCACCAGTAGCTGGAGTAGTCTTGGTTTGTCCCTCAAGCGGATAAGACACCAAAACTTGTACAAGCCACATGCCTGTAATGCTTGTTGGGCCATGAGATCACCTTACACAACGTCCTCAACATCACCATGCTCCCTTTCTCTCCACTCTGGCACCATCCTACACAAAAACCATTTTTTTTTATCAGTATTTTCCCTTTACAACCTTATTTGTGGCCTTTATGCAACTGTTCTCAAAACAGTTACGTATGTACACAGATTTCAGTGCATTTTCCGCATATTGGCAAGCTCCATACGCGAAAAAAGGCACAATTTTTGGGTGGGCTGAAACGCACAATTTTGGATGGCTCAAAAAATAAAATAGACCATGAAATTTCAAAAAAATGCATCAAAATGAAAGAGGGCATGAGAATCTACCTAGATCAAACAGGAAGAGATTCCGCTGGATGATGTTCCCGAAATTCGCTTCTGAAGTTTTGAGCTCAAATGCACTATGTTGCGTAAAAATTTCAAATTGTATGAAAATTTTTAAATTTTTCACTATTTATAGAAATTTTTACCCACTTTCTATAGTTTTTGACCGTTTTGGACCGTTTGAACTAATTTGATGTTGTAGGAATCCATTTTGAGTGAGGATTGATCGTGGCTTTGATCCATTCATGCCTACTGCAGGTATTATGTCAAAACTGGCATATAGGTTAGGTTTCACATCCATTTTTATTTTCCATAACCTTATGACCATTTCATTTTAACCTTAGGTACGAACCCATTCCTTCTTGTCACGAAACCTTCTTGCTGCGTTTAGAAGTGACATCTTGGGAATGGTATAGCTTTACCATACATGGGTACCCTATTTAGATCATGTTTTACATTTGATGCCTATGCCGACATTTCTCCTTTAGGGTGTGGGAGTCCTTTCTATAGTACCGCCATGACTTTCAGCAAGAGCTTCATACTCCTCTTAACCTTTATGCTGGCCTTTTCCCTGGGACTCCCTTGTATATGTCAAGTTGTAATTGCATTATCATGAGTTTTGCTTTCCTTATTGAGCCTTATGTCGGCTTCCCTGGCTTTGATTATCAGCCATATAGCCTAAGCTTGTCTCATGTCTAGCCAACCAGATCCTTTTTATATATCTTTTGCAGCTTGATTCTGCATTTTTTACCAAGAGGGAACTTTCCCTTGACTGTCGTTATCCTGCACATGTTTCCTTGCATTGAGCATAGGTATGTTCCGCTACTTGGAACTAGTTTGTTTTCCCCTTGACACTCGTCTCCTCCTAGACTTGTAAATATAAAGCACTTTTATTCTTTTTCAAGCTTTTCAAAATATCTGAAAAAGTCCAAAAAAAAATCAAAAAATCAAAAAGTTGGACAGGAAAAGATTTTATCTTTGGCAATAGTTGAGTCATCTCATCGAATAGAGCACTGTATTTCACATCCGTTGGTTGGGTTAGTAGTTTGACTTTAGGAGCTATACTCATTTTCCTGAGTTTATCTCCACCAACTAGTTAAGCTTCTAATCCCTATGGAGCCTCTGATGATTCCCCCTGTGTCGCGGAGATGTACCAGTTTTGTATATCGAGTCTATGCTGCCTCCTTTTGGTCACCATTCACCTTTATGCTCTTGTTCGAAGGAAGTTGAAGCCTGAGTCTTCCATTCCTCAGTTGTCTTGACTTTACATGTCGACCATTCCCGGTACTATTACTGGTTAATGCACATCTTGTTCGAGTCCTTCCATATTATACAGCATTGTTGAGTACCTCGTGTTGGTTGATGGCGAATTCCTTAATTCCATCCTTCTAGTGGATTCCATTCCATCGACTTCAAATCATTTATTCTGGGATAGGATTCTAGAGTCATTTGAGTGCCTTAAGACTTATAGTCATCAATGGTAGGTTCTCTCACCATCGACAATTTTGGGATTACATCAATATCCCCTGATCGATGTGTTAACACTCAGGATGTACCCCGGTTGCAAAAGGTAAATCCCAAAGGTAACAGCAAAAACCACTTCAGAAAGAAACTGGCTTTCCTTTCCATAAAGGGATCTCTCAAATATATATTTAACAAGACTAGATATAAGAATCAACACTTAAACGTCATATAGATCGTTGAAATGATACACATAATCATTGGGAAATGGAGTTAAAATATATAAAGATATCACAAGGTCGTATGCATGAGATTTCATCAAAGGCAAGATAACCACTTAATTACAGTCATTCATTGAGTTCAGGTGGAAAAGGAAGAAATATGAACAGTCCATCAATATAGAGCATCATAAGATGAATTCCATATTAACTTTAGAAGAAACATTTATAAAATATATGAAACAATAGTTAGAGCACAACAAGTATGAATTCTAACCATTCCACACTACACTTCAGATATGAGGAAAACAAAATGGAATGTAAACACTGGGGAAAAACAATCACATAGGAAATAAAAGTACAGACTGTAATGTAAACAGTACAGGAATCTCTGATAACCCACACGCATTCAACTTTGTTATTTCAAAAACTTATCTGTCCTCAAAAACATTGATCCAACATACGGGTTCCAACCCCCAATACATCAAGTAAATGCAAATATATACATAAATGATTTCTTCCCAAGAAGATTTAATAACTGAATAATATGTTTAATCAAAGTCTTTGTAACCGTATCCCTAAAAACTAGGAATAAACTACATGCTTTGATCTTGATAACAGATCATTTAATTAAAATCAACTTGGTGACAGCAAGGCTCAAACAAGCAGCTCCATAGCGCGTAACACCTGTTTTCACGGATGAAGAATATACTTTGTCTTTCTGAATCTTTCCATAGTTCTCCATTGTTCTACTCTTGGGATGTTGTACTTGTTCATTTCTCTGATAGACACCTCCAGATCCATATAGGTCTCATAAGACATAGTGGGCAGCCATCCTCTGATGATCAGAAATTTCTGCAATATTTCGAAATCTTCTGTCAACTTGTCCACGATGAATTTCCTAGTCAGTCCTTTTACCAAGTCATCAAACTTGGAATGGTCCATACGGCTTTGTACTAGCAGTCTATGATAATGTTCTTGAGAAAAAAGTTTTCCTTCTTCATCCCAGAAAGAGGGAAGGCCATCTTCAAACAATTCTTTAAAAGCATGCCTGAAATCATTAATATGCGAAGTCATCTCATCCGCCTTATCTTGTACTACCTTCATAAGATGATGTTTGTGAATGAATTTTTTCGACCATAGTACAATAGCCACTCTGTCTTTGATTCCTATATCCTGCAATTTTTTATAAGTTAATGAATTCAAGAAATTCAGTGCATTCTGAGCTGTACTAAGGGGCTTCCTCTCCATGGTCTCATTTACTAATTTTAATCTATGATTGGCCAAATTAACCAATGCACTTTGGTCATCAATGAAATTCAAATAATGTCTGAACTTAGTAACCTCCACAGACAATGTATCCCAGATTATATGCTTGGGTCATGTTGGCAGTCAGCAACAACCCCTTCACTTTTCGTTGAAATGAAAAGTGAATCAGCTCTCTTTTATGATTTACCTTTTAAAAGATTATAAAACAGTACCTTCAAAATCCTTGATTCTGAAGGTACTCTCAATTGTAGAAGAATTAAGAGACATATTAGAAGTTTATGAAAACATTTTCATAAACTTAATAATTAGCAGTTGTCAGTCTCTTAGATTTTATATACGATCAATTTTATCATTAATTAACTTATCTGATTATATATGTTAATTTAAGAGATTTAAAAGGATAGTATGTTAATTGGTTTTTAAATAAAACATATTTTGAATCTGTTTGGGGCTTGGTATTGATAAGTTATTATAAGTTCTTGAAATCCCTAGAACTAAAGGTGATTTATTAATTAGACCTAAAGTTCACATTTCATATGTAACTTAATCTTTAATATCATATCATTGCTTTGTGAAAATTGTATATATATAGCTAGTGAGAGTGCAAATAAATGAATATCATTTTGAAATTTTCATGTGTCATAGTTTTATAAGCCTTATATCCTATCGAATTTGGTTTTGGGACATGAATGGTTGGGATTTCATAAAGTTTTAAAACTATATTTCAAAATGAAACTTCATATACATATATGGTTTGAGTGTTAAGAAGTGATCGTTAGTTAGTTGCATTTTATAGATCTTTAGAACATTAGGTTTTACTATTATAACACTATATCATCATGTTAATAAACACGACTACCTTTCACGTGTAACCTGGAGTAAATCATCAATTGACAGTATTGGAGCAGAGTCCCGCAGCTACAGGAAAAGCTGCCATTTTGGCGGATAGACAGCTTTGGTGAAGACAAAGAGATAAGGTAAAGCTACGACGCCGTAGCATGTTTCTAGCTGCAGAGCAGAGCCGAAAACCGTGACTGTTTGAACAGCAAAGTCAAAGGAGACAACAGTACCTGAGCGGCCGAGAAGAGAGAGCTCAACCACTGCATTGAAGGTAGCGGCGAATACAGGAGGGCTCAGCTACCCTCATAAAGGAAAAGGAGCAACGAGGCCGAGGTATTGAAGACGAAGGATAGAAGACAGGAAGTGGTGCATAGTACCCATGGTCAGCGCCGGGAAGCATGGAAGACTGCAGAGGAGCAGTGGTGTGACAGAAAGAGGCTACTCCAAATACAGATATGCCAGCTGTCACTAATTAGGGTTTGGGTTACTGTTGGGGAAGGCCCACATTGTTTTAATGGTGAGACCTTCAGGCTGCCTATAAAGGGATGCATTTTGTAGTGTAAAAGGTTGGCATTTTGAGCATTTTAAGCCATCCAGCTAGTTAGACTATCAGTAGTCTGTTAGTTCACTGTATTTTGTATTGTAACAATCCGCAGGGATTGACAGAGAGAGAGAGAGAGAGTAAGAGTATATTGTAAGAAGGCAATATAGAGAAGATATCTAAGAGAGAAGGGCTCCAGGCTGTGTGCGGAGTTACCCAGAAGATCTCTAGCTGCATATGCGGTGCAGCAGAACTGTGTACCTCTCTCAAGTTATAATATAGAAACACAGTTCTGTGGACGTAGCTTCTACCCTAGAAGTGAACCACGTAAAATCTGAGCGTTGTGTGATTGATTCATGTGATTTTATTTGCTTGTTATATCTATCATTCGTTACATGAACTTTGCTTACAGTAAATGTATGTATGTGTTATTCAGTCACAGCATGTTTAAAGGTTAAATGCAAGTTGAGTCTTTAAGTATTTTGCAGAAGAGTATATCTAAGTTCCACTTGAGACAGTTAAGAGTCGCAGTATAAAATGACCTTGTGCGTTGAGTCCTGTTAGTTGAACACCGGCACGCTAGGTACGTTGAGTCGCAACGATAGGATATTGCAGGGAGGCGATATCGCACCATCAGAGGAGCTGTGGTGCGCTGCGATAGAGGATCGAGTGTAGGAAAGAGTCATGTGTTGTCCAGGACATGGCAATGCGATAAGGGATAAGAGTTAGAGTCAGCGCTAGTAAGAGGAGACTACGTTTCACAGAGAGATAGACATCTCGCAGGCTAAGAAGAGCTGCGAGGAGCACATAGGATGCGACAGAACCTAACCGAGACACCTGAGTCTTTGGTCAACCCATGAGAATCACTTCGGGTGAGACTTCGAGCCGCCCCGCAGTCTGATGCCGAAAGGGCCAGTGAGCTAGGGGTGTTGTTGGTTAGTTATAGTAAACCCGGGTCTGAACCGACAACCAAAAAATGGTTCCATTGCCGGTTTTGAACAAACTGAGCACTAATGTTCTGTTGGCATCCTACTAGAGATGAACTCAATGAGTGGGTTTGGTATAACGAGAAAGAGTTTGCTGAACGAGAGAACAAGAGTCCTAGACTGAGCACAGAGGACTGGTTACAAAAACATATCATTACAGACCTGCATGCGATATTTTTTGCGACCTTTGGAAATGAGCTTTACGACTGGCTATCAAAGTTGACTCATACGAGCATATTCAAGAAGAAAAGAAACATTTTCTGGACACCGGAGCTGATTCAGACCGTGAAGAACCTTGATAATCCCATTACGAGAGTAGTAGACTTCTGGCTTGTGAGTGTGCTAGACGGCTTCGTCACAGAGTTTGCAGTCGACCAGACAAAAAGCTTCAGCGAGACCGAGCGGTACTTCTTCAAAGGATATCGCGGTAAGTACCTAAAATCTTTAAACTTGTCCATTAAGATGTTATTACATGAAAAAGGAACAATGGATCTAGTTTCAGATGAATAATTAAAGATAGTAATGTCACAAGAGTTTGAAAGTGATTTTGATGACATTGGGCGTACACGTAGTGGAAAGAAATACAAAGTAGATTTCAGATCTCCCATATTTGAAGACAGTTCAGATAGTATTGGACAACAGAGTCACATTACCACAGATAGAACATAAGGGGGTATCCCTTACCACCCTTATACCCCACAGAAAGAGGTCGGGACTCAGAACAATCCCATAGGAACTCCATCTAGCAGTTCCCAGATAGTACATACTACTGCTACATCACCTCCACCTACACCACCGAGTGGTAGTAACACAGCAAATCAACATCCGCCATGCAGAAATAGAATGGGGGATGATATGAAGCTACCTATCTTTAAGGGTACAGGGGCAAAGGACCCAGAGCAGCATTGGTTTCTATGTGAAGCCATGTGAACAATTAAAACCATCAATGACGATAACATTAAACTTGTACAGTTGGTCACCACACTAAGAGATCGAGCCTTAACCTGGTACATGAAGTATACCACGGTACCCAGAACACTTGCCCAGGTTAGGACTGCCATGATTAAAGAGTTCAAGAAACCTAAGTCTGAGTCACAGTGCATTACCGAGCTCAAAGACATCAAACAGTTACCTACAGAGTCAGTGTGGGACTTTGATCAGAAATTCAAAAGCCCTTATAGACCAAGTCAGCTTTGAGTTTGCATCGGAGCAGCATAAGGAATGGTTTATTGCAGCGCTGCTCCCTCACATCAGACTGCAATTAATGCAGCAGAAACTCCAGATGCAGGATGACGTGTTGGAGATGGCGATGAAACTAGAGGCTTCCCCTCTAGCTAAAACCAGCACAGGTATGACAAACCTGCAAAACCAGTTGGTTAATCTCACGATACAGATACATGAGCTTAAGAAAGGGAAATAGGTTGCACAAGACATATGGTGTGTAAAGTGTAAAGCACAAGGCCATAGTAAAGATAATTTTCCAGTCTTTGTAGAATATCTAGCAACCGGGGCTCCTAACCCCTTACCACAAACCCATGGGCCGTGGTGTGAAATATGCAAAACAAGAGGACATCTACGTCACCAGTTCCCTCTACTTCAAAAGTACGTGCAGACACCCAAGAACTTATACTGCATCTTCTGTAAGTCCGTAGGCCATGATGAACACGATTGTTGAGCCTATGATCTCATGGTCGGAGCAAAGCAAGACTTGTACAGAGTCCAGTCAGAAACACAGGGTCCAGCAGCAGGACCACAGCATGATCGGGCTTATGGTGGCCGTGGAGGAGGATTCATAGGACGAGGAGGATTTAGAGTCTTTGGCCGTGGAGGAAGATTCATAGGACGAGGAGGATTTAGAGTCTTTGGCCGTGGAGAGGGATTTGGCTATGGTCGCGGACCAGTTACTTGTTACAACTATGGAGTTGTAGGACATTATGCTAGGGACTGTCAGAGCCCAACCACCACATGTAACTATTGCAAATCTTACGATCACGCTATAGAATACTGTCCTACCCTGATAGCTAAGATCAGAGAACCTAAGCCAGCAGTACACCAGAACATCTAGCTTATTACTGCTGAGCAGGTAGAACCAGAGCCAAGAGTCAACATTGTGACTCGCAGCGGTGCTTCCACCGATGGAACATCGTGGGATACCGAAAAGAACACAGGTCAGGAGTGGGTGCGTAAAGCTCCTAACAAAGTAACACCACTTGACCTGCAGAAGAATAATCAGACATTTCAGGAAGCTAAGACTTTCTTTGATGACCCTATGCAATTAGGATCGTAGGTACCACCGTCTAGGGGCGTACCGCAGAAATAAACTTGTGGCGTTAGCCCTGAACAGATATCACAGGCTACCACATCAGGCGCTTGCGACGAGGATGAGTTGGCAGGAAGTGTACAATCCTTCCTGTGCAGCTGTTTAAAACTCGTGAGAAATGAGCAAGCTATCGGAGAACTTCAGCGCATCATAGATCAGTGTCATCCATCTTCTTCCGTGAGCAGTGCATAGCATGTTGTTCATAATATTATGGGACATACAAGAACAGGAAGAGAGATGTGACTCATAGCACAGGTTGGAGAATTTGAAATGGACGAGGTAATCCTAGATCTAGGATCAAAGGTAAATGTTCTGACTAAGCAAACATGGGAGCAGATGGGTAGCCCTAAGTTAGTCAGATCACCTATCCATCTCATATTAGATAATCAACAGAGGGTATCTCCCCTGGGTCGATTATCGCAGGTGCCAATTGACATTGACGGAGTTCGTAGTTCAACGGACTTTGAAGTTATAGAAATCATTGGCGACACTAGACCATATCTAGCACTGCTAGGCATTGATTGGGCGATCGGTAACATGGTTTTTATCGACCTAAAGAGAAGACAAACGACCTTTGAGGATGCCCAGATCCGGGTCATCACACCGTTAGATCCTCTTCAGGGTCCTAGATACATTGAACATATCCAAGCAGAGGAAGAGGCACGTAACATGGACAGCCTCTATCAGATGACTGCAAACCAGAGCAACTACATCAACCCAACAGCAGAAGGAAACATTAGTTGGCGATGCGACAGCTCATGCGCATCGGATTCGGATGTTGGTCTAGAGAACTGGTAGAACAGACTTTACGAAGTCTCAACGGGCAGATGTGCATACATGACTAAGTCACTGCGATGGATTGGCGTAGAGATCAGCGAGCTTCCATAATTTCATGGTCTAACAGATATCCAGGACTTTCTCATGCAGTTTGAACAACAAGTTCCTCACGAGCAAAGGATCGCAGCTATGGACCTTGCAGTACGAGCTACACCTGCAAGATGGTGGTATGCACATAAAGAGAATATCGCATCATGGGATGATCTTAAGAGATTGATGGCGATCATATTCTCTACCGACAGAGAGTATGTCTAGCAAAGATACACAGGAGAAAGTGACCCCTGGTCACATATTCAGACATGTGAATAGAATTGGTCGAACATTCCTGAGAATTAATGGGTTCACCGATTCATTCACACTTTGGACTTCATTCACACTTTGGACCCAGTTCCACGGAACTGGTACACAAAGACTGAACTGCGCAAGGGAATGACTACATGGCCACTTCTAATAGACATCTTTCTACTTACCTTCACTTTTGAATCTGAGTATCCAAATGTTGATCAGGCCTTAGATGTAATAAAGATTAAGATATTTGAAGATTGCACCATATCAGTGTCAGCTCAACCTGAGTGGGCCATCCAGTTAGAAGAGGCGTCAGAGTGTTATAAATTCGCATCAGAACCAGAGGAGGAGGACGAGGATCCTCGTAACATCAACATTCCGGAGTCAGAAGGGACTCGCGATGTTGATGGACCGAAGCTACAGATCCCAGCAATCACAGAGCCGATCAAGATTAAAAAGATCAATATTGGCACAGACACAAAACCAAAGTTTGCCTCTATTGGAGACTATTGGAAGGATGAAACAGTTGGACAGATTGCAGATTTGCTACATGAGTATCAGGACCTATTTCCCACCAAGTTCACAGAGATGAAGGGAATAGTCGGAGACCTGGGAGTAATGAGGATACCATTGAAAGAGGATGCTAGACCATTCAAGCAGCATCCATATAGATTAAATCCATGCTACAAAGAAAAATTTAAGGATGAGATCGATAAGATGTTAGCAGCAGGAATCATTGAGCCCATAGAAGAGAGCGAATGGGTTAGTCCCATGGTCGTACAAGAGAAGAAAACCAAAGGAGACATCAGGATCTGTGTCGACCTACGTAAACTCAACGATGCATCGCTTCATGATCCATTTTCGACACCTTTCACAGATGAAGTACTAGACAATGTGGGAGGACAGGAGGTCTACTCCTTCACTGATGGCTTTTCAGGCTACCACCAGATCAGAATCCACCCAGAAGATCGACATAAGACCACGTTTGCAACAGAATGGGGCTCGTTCCAGTATACGGTAATGCCCTTTGGTCTTAAGAATGCACCAGCTATCTTTTCTAGAGTAGTAGTTGCTGTATTTAAAGAATACATCCATAAATTCCTTGAAGTTTATTTCGATGACTAGACTGTATTTGGATTAATTGACAAACACATAGGAGATTTAAGACTGATGTTAGAGAAATGTAGGCAGTACCAGATTTCTCTGAACTTGAAAAAATGTATATTCTGTGCGCCATTTGGTATTTTGTTGGGTCACATTGTTTGCAGGCAAGGCTTGAAGGTAGATCCCGCAAATATTGCCATCATTGTAAATCTTCCAACACCCAACTCAGTCAAACAATTGAGGACAGTACTTGTTCATACCGGGTACTACAGAAAATTCATCAAGGGATACGCAAAGATTACAGCACCAATGGAAAAACTGTTAAAGAAAGATGTAAAATTTCTATGGAATGAGGAATGTCAGCAGAGTCTAGACACACTTAAAGAGAAGATGGTTACAGCACCCATCTTAGTATTTCCATACTGGACTAAGCCGTTTCATGTACATGTGGATGCATCTGGCATCGCACTCAGGGTTGTTTTAACACAACCAGGCAAGGGAGGTATCGATCATCCTATCGCATACTCCAGCAGAAAGCTATCGACAGCAGAAAAGAACTACACCACCACAGAAAGAGAAGGCTTAGCTATGGTGTACGCGCTACAGAAGTTCAGGCACTACCTGTTGGGTGCCTCGTTCAAGATGTTTACTCACCATTCTGCATTGAAGTATCTGGTCAATAAGCCAGTGTTAGGGGGAATAATCTGCAGATGGTTACTCCTCTTTCAGGAGTATGATTTTGAAATCATCATGAAACCAGGAAGATTGAACGTCGAACCTGATCATCTGTCGCGAATAGACTCAGGAGAAGAGCCAAGTAACCTAGAGGAGAATTTTCCAGATGCGCAGTTGTTTTCTATCCAGATCATAGATGAGTACTATGCTGATATCATTCACTTTCTCACTACAGGAAGGGAACCTGAGGAGTTTACCAAGCATCAAAAGAGGCAGTTGGTTGTTAAAGTAGCAGACTTCACCCTGATCGCGGGACAGTTATACAAGTTAGGTCCAGATGAAGTCCTACGCAGATGTGTGATGCCGTATGAAAAAGAGGTTATTATTAGAGAAGCACATTCAGGTACCGTAGGAGGTCATTTCTCAGGAAATCCGACTGTGTAGAAAATCCTAGCTGCAGGATTATGGTGGCCGACGTTATACAAAGACACTAAGGACTTTTGCAGATGCTGCGATATCTGCCAGAGGGTAGGAAAACCCTCACAACGCGATGAAATGCCTACGACCGTAGATTACATTGCACACATTTGACAAGTGGGCTATAGACTTTTTGGCTCCTATCAACCCACCAGGAAAACGAACTGGTGCGAGATATATCATCACTGGAACAGAGTACCTCACCAGGTGGGTAGAGGCCAAAGCAGTAAGAAACTATGATGTTGCTACAGCCACACAGTTCATTTTTGAAAACATTATCACTAGATTTGGATGCCCAGTAATTTTGATGAGCGATCAAGGCACACACTTCTTGAACCGCACCATTGAGGCCTTGACAAAAGAATTTCAGATACAGCACCATAAGAGCACTCCCTACCACCCACAAGCTAATGGTACGGTGGAGGCCTTTAACAAGATTTTAGAAAATGCTCTTACTAAGATCTACAACAGCCAAAGGAATGATTGGGACCTCAGAGTTAATGCTATATTATGGGCGTATAGGACCACCTGCAAGAAACTTACAGGACACACACCTTTTAGTTTGGTGTATGGACAGGAGGCTATTATTCCTATCGATTATATTCTTCCCATTTTAAGAATTGCTCAGATCACTGGAATGGTTGATATAGACATGATGGAGGAAAGGCTAGCACAGCTGCTTGCCTTAGAGGAAGACAGATTCATCATCGGATTCCACTAGAAAGTACAGAAAGCACAAGAAAAAGATTGGCACAACCGACACATTAAGAGTAAGACTCTTCAAATCGGAGACCTAGTACTCCTTTATGACAGTAAATTTCTTAAGTTTCCAGGGAAGTTCAAGACGCATTTGTTGGGGCCATATCAGATACAACAAGTTACAGAGGGAAGAGTCGTTCAGCTCAGCAAACTGAATGGGGAGCTTCTTCCCACGATGATCAATGGCAGTAGGCTTAATCTCTATAATGACAGCCACTCCACCTCTCATCCCTAACTCCGAGTCACAGACGGTGCAGATGTCCAGTGTAGTTGAAAGGAGGCATCGCACCAGGAATTAGTCTACACCGGTAGGTATTCTAAGTATCAGGAATTGCATAAGGACGGTTCATTTTGAAAAAAAAAAGTGATGAGCAAAGTGATGCGGTGTAGCATTGCAGCAGCGCAATGTTTCTCCGTGCCACATACCCAGCTTTTATAACAAGACAGAGAGCTAGTCAAGTCACCTTCTGACAGGCAGTTAATGAAGAAATGACCGGTATACCTTACCGTAGATTTGGTAGCAGTATCATAAATTTTCCCAGATTTGGAAAATCTCCGATGAGACTGACGCATGCACACACACGTTTCGAGGGAAATTGATCGGATTTCAGCATTTATTGAGGATCAGGATGATGGGTGTGGCCTCATCCAAGCAATTAATACGACCGACGAGTTCAGTCTAGATGACCGTAGCATCTGGGATTATCGCCTTTGGCATAAAAGAAGAAATTATTCATTCGGGAGGGTTATAGTTGCAAAGATCTGAGAGCTATAGAGTGCATTGCTAAGTTTCCCCTGCCCAGAGATAATTCCGTTACAGAGTGCTGTGATTTCCAGAGTTTGCAGCCATTGCCAATCCAAAGTATAACACCGCGTGGGTTTTGGCCGAGGACGAGCCTATAGAAGCAATTTTGGAAAGATTCGAGCATGGAGGCCTTACAGCTGCTATGACCACGCCAAGTTCATCACAGATCGGACAACGACCAGGGATGAGGAGCCAAACTCACATAAGAGAAGAATCCAGTTCTCAGCTAGAGGAAGAAGTTCATAATGCACCAGACTACATCCTGCCATGAGTTGAAGGTGCACTAGAGGTAAAAATTCCCAAGAGTGGTAAGTTTCCTATCCCTATACCACAGATCGATTCTCGAGTAAAGGAAGACGGAGATCTATTAGGGTATGCCGCTGTTGCTAAATTTGTCGATTATAACCTAGGCGATAGTAAGACATATCCTCAGTTCCGCCCAGATCAGTATCTTACAATCCATAAAAACCCAAGGACAGGTGCAGATGAATATGTTCCCATGGAACATGTCCATATTCTTGAGCGCTCAGGCTTGCTCAATTTATTAAGGATACCACATTTTGGACGAGGCGCAGAGGTTAATGTTGTGGTGCACATCTTACTTTCATGTGTACATGGGGGTTAACTCTAGCTTGGTAACAAGTTTGACCTGAACATCGACCTGATACACCGCATTACCGGCCTGTCCAAGACTGGTCAAGACCCGAAGACAAACATAACAGGAAAGACCAAGGATTCCAAGCTATAACCAACCCTGGTCGCTAAGTACAAACTATAGAGAGGAGGTTGGGCTTATGACATTGCAATATTAACAGATAATACACTGAGATTTACAGCTAGTCTGCTTGCAGGAAGACTGCTAACCAAGGTTCGCCCAAAGGAAGTCACAGGATCAGTAATTAACCTAGCCATACAAGTTGCAGAGGGGGAACAGTTCAATTGGTCTTTATTTTTGTTAAATATGTTTCAGTAAGATTGTTTGCTAGCTCAGGATGAGGCAACCCACCCATTCCATTTCTCATGGTTTCTGATACTCTGTGCTTTCGTCGGGTGGAAGGAGCCGCCCCATACCCAATTTCGACAGCTAGCGAGTGGCGAGCCCAGAGGTGTGCGCTACACAAACTTATGGGAGACTAACAGCACAACCAAGAAAAAGGTCAATGCGATAGTATTCTATGAATACTATAAGATGTTGAGGAACGTCCTCAAAGAAACACCACAGATCAGTAAGGAGATCATGGAGGCATATGATGATCGGCTTGATTTTATGGTGGACTGCCATAGAATTTACCTGAGGCCAAAACGCACCAAAAGGGACGATTGGGCTAATGGTTGGTTCAGGATGACAGCAAAGGATGTTGAGGGTGTCATCAAAGACTTTGATGCCGACTGGAAGCAAGCGTTAGAAGATATCACATCCCTACCATCAGGTACCGTACAGACAGACCCATCGGAAAAAGGCAAAGACAAAATGGAGATCGAGACGCAAGATGCAGCACAAGTACCACTACCAGGACAAAAGACGAAGGATGTAGAACAAGGGACACCAGAGACGCAGACGATGAACGATGGAGAAGAAGAGATACCAGAGACACCGAAGAAGAAAAAGCACAAAGCCACAAAGCCACTCTTGAAGACTGCACTGACAGAGGATGATTATGAACTCATTGCAACAAGAACGCATGATACATTGAAGGACTCATTCGAGGCGATGCAGACATTGTAGGAAAAGATACAGAGCGTGGTAGAAAAGCAGCTTCTGGACTTAAAAGTAATCACTGAGAAGACTGCCATGATACAGGTTCCACTAGTAAAGGCAACCGCCGGAGAAAGTTCAACACAGTCAATTTCCCGCAAGGAAATCTTCCCAGCGGATCGCCTCAATACAATTTTGATACCACCAGGGAGCATATGGTTCCCTGCATCAATGAAGGATGTACCGCTACAGCTTAGGCAACCTGTCGAGGTTAACCTCATAGAGTTCCACATTGATCAGTTACAGATGATCCAGCAGCAACTAAGCACAGAGCTCAGAGGTAGAGAGCTCACAACTTATAAGCAAAACACGCAGTTGAAGCAACAGAATGAAGCACTCGCCACCAACTATCAGAAAAAGACAGATGAATTAAGAACATATGAAGAAAGAGAACAGAATCTCTCTCAAGTCTTACAGAGAATCGCATTGGAGTTATCCCAATGTAATATTGAGTTTGCTTTTCCTATCCCACAGAAGGTAAGACAAGTCGCAGACAGAGCAAAGGCTCTGGAGGAAACAGTAGTCAGGATGGAAGAAACAGTGGCCAAGATCGAGGAAGACCACAAGGCGCAGATTACCGAGCTTGAGGCTAGACCACCATGTAGACAAAGAAGCCAGAGTAGAGGCCTTCCGACTCACTTCCGCGCAGATAAAATATTGCATAGACGAAGCACTGTCGGTGCTCACTGATGTGACGAACACATGGTCGAAGCTAGATGAGCCTCCTGAGAAAGTATAAATCCAGCAAAGTATTAAGCAGATAGAGAATACCGCAGCAGCAATGAAGGAAGAAATCAAGATCTTAGCAGCTCTTCAGAAGATGAGAAAGACGATGGAGATGAATCGCTTGCAACAGGAAGCGCAGCGGTTGCAAGCAAAGTAGATACACATCAATGACCTGCTTCAACCATACCAGGAACAAATCACAGAGCTAATCGATGCGGTTGAGCAGAAGGTTGGGGAGTTCAATGCCACCAGAAAGGAAATTGACGCAGCAGAAGACTCAAGTATTAGTCAAGCCATGCTTGACTTGGCACAAGAGCGTGTCGCAGCTATGGAGAACGAAGTCGCAGGACTTCGGGAAAAGATTCAGCGCACTTCGTAGGAAGCCAAGGAGAAGCTACAGTAGGAGAAGCCTGTTGGTAGTGGCTCGGGGACGAGCCACAAGTAAGTGTTATGGGACTGTTGGAGCAGAGTCCCATAGCTACAGGAAAAGCTTCCATTTTGGTGGATAGACAGCTTTGGTGAAGATGAAGAGATAAGGTAAAGCTACGACGCCATAACATGTTTCTAGCTGCAAAGCAGAGCCGAAAACCGTGACTGTTTCAACAGCAAAGTCAAAGGAGACAACAGTACCTGAGCGGCCGAGAAGAGAGAGCTCAACCACTGAATTGAAGGCAGTGGCAAAGACGGGAGGGCTCAGCTACCCTCATAAAGGAAAAGGAGCAACGAGGCCGAGGTATTGAAGACGAAGGATAGAAGATGGGAAGCGGTGCATAGTACCCATGGTCAGCGTCGGGAAGCATGGAAGACTGCAGAGGAGCAGTGGTGTGATGAAAAGCAGCTACTCCAAGTACAGATATGCCCACTGTCACTAATTAGGGTTTGGGTTACTATTGGGACAGGCCCACAGTGTTGTAATGGCGAGACCTTCAGGCCGCCTATAAAGGGATGCATTTTGTAGTGTAAAAGGTTGGCATTTTGAGCATTTTAAGCCATCCAGCTAGTTAGACTATCAGTAGTCTGTTAGTTCACTGTGTATTGTATTGTAACAATCTGCAGGGATTGACAGAGAGAGAGAGAGAGAGAGTAAGAGTATATTGTAAGAAGGCAATATAGATAAGAGATATAAGAGAGAAGGGCTCCAGGCTGTGTGCGGAGTTACCCAGAAGATCTCTAGCTGCATATGCGGTGCAGCAGAACTGTGTACCTCTCTCAAGTTATAATATAGAAACATAGTTCTGTGGACGTAACTTCTACCCTGGAAGTGAACCACGTAAAATCTGAGCGTTGTGTGATTGATTCATGTGATTGTATTTGCTTGTTATATCTATCATTCGTTACATGAACTTTGCTTACAGTAAATGTATGTATGTGTTATTCAGTCACAGCATGTTTAAAGGTTAAATTCAAGTTGAGTCTTTAAGTATTTTGCAAAAGAGTATATCTAAGTTCCACTTGAGACAGTTAAGATTTGCAGTATAAAACGACCTTGTGCATTGAATCCTGTTATTTGAACACCGGCACGCTAGGTACGCTGAGTAGCAGTGGTAGGATATCGCAGGGAGGCGATATCGCACCATCAGAGGAGCTGTGGTGCGCTGCGATAGAGGATCGAGTGTAGGAAAGAGTCGTGTGTTGTCCAGGACGTGGCGATGCGATAAGGGATAAGAGTTAGAGTCAGCGCTGGTAAGAGGAGACTGCACTGCGCAGAGAGATAGACATCTCGCAGGCTAAGAAGAGCTGCGAGGAGCACATAGGATGTGACAGAACTTGATCGAGACACCTGAGTCTTTGGTAAACCCATGAGAATCACTTCGGGTGAGACTTCAGGCCGCCCCGCGGTCTGTCGCTGAAAGGGCCAGTGAGCTAGGGGTGTTATTGGTTAGTTATAGTAAACCCGGGTCTGCCCAGACAACCAACAGATAGTTTTTATGAAGATACATGATCCATATGGCTAATAAACAACACCTGTTACCAGGATCGCTGCGTGGTATGAAGATTTGGTTAACACCTTTCAAATTAATTGACAGCTCTAAGAAAAATAATGAAATCGTATCAGTAAATTTAATGTTACATATGACGAATAACCATTTCATTTCATGATGTTGTACGAGATCGTCATTCCAGATTTAATGTCATTAATGTTTCGATTTGTAATCCATGAATCGAATGATCTTTGATATGAGGGATTAGTTAAGAGTTTCAGTTAGTCGTGATTTGTCCATTCATTTATCATAGCGAAAACACTGGCTGTTGTGTTAATCATCTCCAAATTTGGTTAAAAATGGCCAAAGTTGGAGCTCTCATCTTTGTCAGGTATGAAGCATGTGAGGATTTGACATTTCATGTAATTTCTTTTACCTGGGTGCCTATTCCTTCCATCTTCACGACTCCATTCATTTCAATTCGTAACCTGAGTAGTAGTGAGGGAGCCATGGCTCTGCTTAGTCGTTTTGAAATTTCAGGACCGGAGCTTGTTGAAGTTGATGAGAAAGCTGCTCTGTTATTTGAAAAGATTGGATGGGGTCAGTTCTTCAAGTGTTTTAGTGGCCATAACGTAGAGGTTACTAAATAGTTTGCTTTGAGTTTTAAGGAAAATGTAGCCTAGATTGGAGATTTCAAGTTTATCATTGACGAAGATAAAATTGCAGAGGCTACGAAGCTTCCACAAAATGGAGAGCGATGGTTTAAAGGTGGGAAAGTGAATAAGAAGAAATGCCAGTCCTTGCTGTTACCTTTACCGGCCAGTGCAAAATTGAAGATTGGGGTTTCGGTTAAGTTTTTAAAGCCAGAATGGCGAGCATTCTATGAAATCTTGGTCAGGTATGTATCATGTGATGGACAATTTTCTCATCTGCATTATTATCACCTGCGACAACTGTTAGCATTAAAAGGATTTAAACTTAATCTTCCATTTTACCTATTGCAAAGTCTGAAAAAAATGGCTCATTCGGTTCAAACTACCATAGGTAATCCTGATCGAAGTCTGTTCCATCATGGTCTAGTCAAAATTTTAATACAGCATCAACTGTCTCTTAATTGTAAATATTGGGATGAGTTTTTTATTGAATGTCAATTAGGGCCAACTCAATATTGGCCAAACCCTCCCCCCAAGACCCATAGGAAACGTAAGGCTACAGTAAAATCTAAAATTGGTGATGTTCATAAGGTTGAATCAAAGGATAAAGAGCTTCGGGAAGCAAAACCACCTATAAATACTTGTATCGGTGATGATGGGGTAGTGAAGGTAGCTCCCTATTATGCTGAGAAAACCTTGGACCAATCCCTATCTGACAAATGCTTTAGTACACCTGCAAAGGCAGAAGGCAAGTTAACCAAAAATAAAGATGTTGATGCTGTTGATTATGAAAACCCCTCTGAGCTGTATAGTCCTCAAAAACACAATGATGAGTCCATGCATAAACTAGACCAATTAGCACAGGTGTGTTGTGAAAAAGGGGATTGTGAATCAAAAGATCTTGGGTTTGTTCGTACAAGAAGAATTACTAGAAGTATGAATACTACACCTACAGCCTCTGTTCCTACAGCCACTCAACAGAGTACTTAGCTAGTGATTGTCCATCTTGAGGATGATGTTCCATCATTGGTTCCTGAAACCATTCATATGGATGAACCTATTCTTATCGAAAATAATCATGAAAAGTTGGCTAAAGACATTACAGAGTCGGGTAAGTTTGAAGCTGCTCCATCGTGTATGAACGCTTATGGTTCGAGCCTCGAGCCATCTTTTATGAGCTTTCCATAACCTGGTCAAGATATAGATAATCTTGATTCTTCTCAAGCAGATGATTCGTTTCATGACAAGGAGGAAGAAACTCTCCAACAGGTCCTTGACAGGGTTTATGAGACTAAAATTGCAGAACTGAAAAATGAACTAAAACAGTATCAAGCTAACACAACCCTGAAAGAGGTGGAAAATAAGACATTCAAGGAAGAGTTATTAAACTGCATTAACAGATGGAAGAAAATGAACATCAAGAAAAACCAATACAAGAAAGCAAAAAAATCAATGATAGATACAAATCAACACTTGCTCGAACAAGTAGAACAACAGAAGCTAGTGATCATCAGGCTCAAAGTCAGGCTTTCTGAAGCCAGAAGAATGATCAATTTGCAAAGTAGAACCTGATGATTGTTTCTAATTTCAGTTATATGGTTTATCTCTCTATCAACAGGTAATAAAAGCTTTTTAAATGCATGCCTGCAAAATCGCAGATTTTGCAGGCATGCTCATAATTTATTGTTCTTTTGTTATTTTTGTTTAAAATTATTTTAAACAATATTCTCATGTTTGTTTAAACAGGTGGACATGGTATTACTATCCTCAGCGAATACAGGATATTTTGGATTTCAGTTGGAAGACGTTGATGTTTCTTAAAGACTGGAATTTCGACATAGCCACGGATATGCTAGCTCCTTTAAATCAGCAGATGTTTCAGGCTAGTCATTTTTTATTATTGTTATCCTATAGTGACAAGTGTCTATTGGAGAGATTCGATGCACTTTAATAGTGATAAGACTCCTATAGTATTACATACAGCATTTATGAAAAAACTGAATCGAAAGACTAGTAGGATTATATAAATTAGTAATTTTTATGCATAAAAGAGGATGGAGTGACGGAAGAGAAACATCATTGAAATATTATTTTGGTAATAGTTTTGTTCCTGACTGAAGTTTTATCTTTGGAAGTGGAATGTGACTGGAAATTCTCAGACTGATATCGTTGATCGGTATTATTTTGGATACTCTTTTTTATATTTCAGTATATAATCTTCTGCTTATAATATTGATACAGTATACTTGGTTATGCTTGTATTTATTATGCGATATTACACTTTGTCAACACAATATTTTTTATTTGAATTAGTATGTTATTATAGTTGAATTAATCAGTGTTTATATTGAAAATTCGAGATATAATGATATACATATTTATGTCTGTTTGATCTCATTTGTATTGTTGCGATGATTTCATTTTGAACATTATCTTTTATTTCAAATATTTAATGTTGTTCATTAGTTGTTAATTAATTAAAAAATTTCAAAAAATCTGAAGTAATTGCTTATTTCAATTTCTCTGTCAAGATAATTTACAGCAGAATGATTTAGAATGTATGGTTTAAATATTTTCATTTAGATCTTACTCATTTATCGTTCTGTTCATCTTTATATTAATTGATAATTAATATAATATCTAAATTGCTCTCAGCTGGGATAGGATAGATAGGATAGTTTAGTTAGTGTTTTTATAGTGTAGTTCCTATTTAACAGTTGTTAAATAGAATTTGTGTAATTTTAGGATAACTTTAAATAGTCTTTTATATTTAGAATATTAAATATTAAATCTTCAAAAAATCAAAGACTTTCCTTAAGAAATCAATTGTAGGATAACTTAGGTAGTTGAAACTAATTTTAGGGTTTATTTAGATAGAAATAACATTAGGATAGATTTTTACTGAATTTTAGTTTCTCCTTAAGAGAAAAATTCAGTTGGTAGCAGGACCATAACCTACAAGATTTTGCTATCCCAAACACACCGAGAGCTGCTTTAAGCTGCTTGTGTGGGCTTAATCTCCTTGTTTGCCTAGGTCATAAAATCAGGCCAACAGGTCCTTGAAGAGGCCCCTTTCCTGTATTCATTTCTTTTAATTCATTAAACTTATTTTGCAATTGACCTTTGTCATGTAATATTTTATTCTTGTTTTCAACCATTTTAGTCAGTTCAGATTTGATCTTCTCATTTTCTTCTTTTAATTCCCTTATCTCTACATCCTTCAAGCTTACTTGTGACATGGGTACTAGCAAATCATCAGCAAAAAAATCACTTAAAGTATTTTCGATATTTACAATGGACAAATCTCCATCAGTAGGGGTCTGGCTCATTAATTCTTCCATAATCTCTTTCTCATCATTCTGATCTTTCTTTAACTGTGAAATTTGTGTCATTAACTCAGTTCGCTCTATTTCCTATTTATTCTTTTCCTCTTACAGCTTCACGGTTTTTCCTTTGTACTCCATCATTTCTCGATGAATTTTATCTTTCTCCTCTTGCAATGCTAACAACTCTGATGACTGCACATGTTCAGAACTTGGAAATTTCAACTTCTTCTTTAATACCTGAAGGGCATTATCATTTTCTTCCAAAAGTCTTATGATGGCTTGTGTGTTTCCTGGTTCATCCCTCGAGCTTATTATTATTCTTGCACATTGATCTAGGAACAAATAATCAATCTCATCAAGAAATAATCAACAAATAACTCAGAAATGATGTTAATCGGAACCGGAATTGGTTTCCTCTCTGTATATTTAATAAACAATGAATGGTTACAATAACAATGTCAAGCAATAGCTTGAATCAATGAGGAATTCGAATACCTAAGGAGGTCATTCGAATTCAATGAGTGAGTCTAGCTTAACTAACTGTAAGCCCTTGGTTCACACTCAGTTAACCACTAACTAAAACCCGAATTGACTCACCAAACCCTAACTAAATTTGGAGTACAATAAATGACTGAGTATCAACTGAAAGAGATCAAACACATGTCATAGCAAGCCAACCATCAAGTGCTAGTGCTTCAATGACTTCAATGAACCACGATGAGGTTAATTGAAGCTGAACTGGTCATCAGAAGTTGGTGGAGGCACCCCTATTGACTCCAGATCATTAAATAATCATTAAATAATATATTTAATGAGAGGAGGTGCCTTAACTGACTTGTTGAACTGATTGTAACCACCAGTTAGCAATTAGGTGCATTAATATCACTCAGATCACCCCTTGAGTGCTCCAGTTAGCCTCCTTGACTATAGGTAAGCGTGGGTGTGACTAGATGATGTCAATTAATGCTCCACTGATGTCAATTAATGTCAATTATACTTATGATAGTGGTTTAACTAGGCCAATTTGACCAAAAAGAGTGTGTATGGTGGTAAATGTCTCCAACACCCCCCCTTAAGCTATACTCAAGAAGAGTTAGAAAACATAGATGCATAAAAATGTTAGGGCCCTGGAAACAAAGGCCATAGGTCACCCTGTACAATAAAGTAACTGCTTAATATAACCAAGGAAATGAGGAAAGTCTCATGGGAAAAATACCCCCCCTCAAACTAAGCAGTAAATCAAGAATTGGTTCTTCTATGCAGTAGTATCCTGAGACTATGCATGTGAACCTATGAATATAAAATAAATGAATATTTCTGGAGGAATCTTCCACTTTGGAAGAAGAACAATGCACTCAACTGAATTAGAAATATGAACAGCTGCACAGTGAAAACTGGACCCATGTAGAGCAGCTGAAATCATTTGAAGAAAGAGCAAAGCTTCTTGAGGATTCGAACCATGTGTGGAACACTCAAGAAACTGATATGTTGCAGCCTTGAATAGAAAACCATGAGTGGTGAAATCAGCCCCAATTTTTAGGAGCAAGTGTCCAAGCGGATGCAGAATGTCTTCCTCTTTACTAGTTCTGTGAGGAGATGAGCATGTGATCAAAGGTAGAGAAGCCCTGTGACTCTGGAGAGCGAATGCTTGAGCTCCATAATCTGATATATCTTCAAAAATATCTAACAATTCACAAAATAAAATATCAAAAACCTCATAAGAGGAAACTAACACCAAATCCCCAGCAGCAAAATTGAAGAAGAACTGCGGTACTTGATTTTTCACACCGAAATTGGTGAGAGAAGCTACAAGCATGACTAAAAGCTCTTGGATTTTAAAATATGAACAAAATAATATCAGATAAGAATGTAAATTAGATCTAAATAAGTTCACAACAGATCCAAAACTGTGAAATGAAATCAAATCCCAGCAGCAGTTTTGTAGGAGACTTGCAGTACTTGTTTCTTCACACCATTGACGAGAACAGCTACAAGCAGTACTGAAGGTTTATGAACCTGAAATTTTGAACCAAGAAATATCAGATCAGATCAAAATAATATCATATCAGATCCAATAAGGTTCATATCAGATCTAAAATTATGGTCAACCAAGATGGTGGATGCACAGTTGTCTTTTTCTTCAAAATTCTGAATTTTGGTGCATGCAATCTTGCAGGATTTTGCTGGAAGATATAGATCATGGGGAGAAAATGTGTGACTCTTATAATATAATATTTCTTCCAAAATATCCAATTTTTTACATATTTGCATACCAGAAGCAACATTAGAGCGAGAAAAATCAAATTTCTCTGCACTTTCGGAAGCAATTACTGGTAAATTTTGCACATAATTCAAAGGAAAATCACCAGTGAATGTTTGCATGGAAGTGCAGCAGTATTTTTATTCAATATCATATATTTGAATGTCTTCTTCTATTTCTATAATATGGGGAGATGAGATATCAAATATCTCATGAACTTCTAGAGCATCAGGAGAAGGAGTCACTGCATGGAGACTTTCTTCAATTCGAATTGAATGTGTAGAAGATTCTGCTTCATCTTCATCTTGAACAACTTCATCAGAGACAATAGAGGCTGAGAATTTGAGTAAAGAACTCTTGTAGTGCTGGATGTGATCTCCAAAGTGCTATTATGATCCTCATTGTGCTTGCCAAAGGTTCTGTCCAATTTTGTCCAGAGATCCTTTGGGTATTCAGCAGAACCAATAAGGTAGGGCAAGCTAGGAGAAAGGGCCAGACATATTGCAGCAAAATATCTATCACCATCATTTAGCCATTCATTATCATTCTCATAAGACTCTTTTCCAAGTCCAATAGACACCTCATAGAGACCTCGTCTCTTCAGAGATGGAACCATCTTCAAATTCCATTCTAAATAGCTTGTGAATGGGGTGAGAAGAGGGACTGATGAGTCCATTTGAAGTTGTACCTGTTAAAACCTGCAAATCAAAACAAAAAGGGCATCGTAAGGTCGAACAACCTGCACATTTTAGGATTTCATCACACCCAGCATAGTCAATCAAGCAAGATTGATCAACAATTTCTTTACTTGGGGTATTAAGTGGTAAGCCTTGGCTTCTGGTGCAGTGCTCGATTTTTGAGCTATTGCTCAAATTTCATGGAGAAATCTGTCAAAAAGCTTTTTTTTGAGAGATAGATCTTCGTCCCACCGTAAGCTCTGATACCATATTATTCTTGCACATTGATCTAGGAACAAATAATCAGTCTCATCATGAAATAATCAACAAATAACTCAGAAATGGTGTTAATCGAAACCAGAATTGGTTTCCTCTCTGTATATTTAATAAACAATGAATGTTTACAATAACAATGTCAAGCAATAGCTTGAATCAATGAGGAATTCGAATACCTAAGGAGGTCATTTGAATTCAATGAGTGAGTCTAGCTTAACTGACTGTAAGCCCTTGGTTCACACTCAGTTAACCACTAACTAAAACCCTAATTGACTTACCAAACCCTAAGTGAAGTTGAAGTGCAATAAATGACTGAGTCTCAACTGAAAGAGATAAAACACATGTCATAGCAAGCCAACCATCAAGTGCTAATGCTTCAGTGACTTCAATGAACCCCGATGAGGTTAACTGAAGTTGAACTGATCATCAGAAGTTGGTGGAGGCGCCCCTATTGACTCTAGATCATTAAATAATCATTAAATAATGATTAAATAATATATTTAATGAGAGGAGGCACCTTAATTGACTTGTTGAACTGATTGTAACCACCAGTTAGCAATTAGGTGCATTAATATCACTCAGATCACCCCCAGAGTGCTCCAGTTAACCTCCCCGAATGTAGGAGAAGGATAAGTTAGCCTCCTTGACTGTAGGTAAGCATGGATGTGACCAGATGATGTCAATTAATGCTCCACTAATGTCAATCAATGTCAATTATACTTAGGATAGTGGTTTAACTAGGCCAATTTGACCAAAAAGAGTGTGTATGGTGGTAAATGTCTCCAACACTTATGACATCTGCCTATAGCTTCTTTATTTGAATTGAATTTGCCTTGTTCTCAACTTTTTCATGTTTCAACTGGACCTCCAACTTATCTACTAAAACTTACAACTTGTTAATTTTCATCACGGCATGTAACAAATCTAAATAAATTATATCCCCTGTCTATTTGTGAAGCTATATTTTGCCAGGTACACTGATTTTATCCAATCTTACCTCCATCTCGACCACTTTTGTGTCACTTACCATAGATAATTTTAAAGTGTTTCTCTCTACATCCCGAGTGGAAATCAATGACGTCTTTGGGTTTCCTAGACTTCTCACTCGTGGGAGTAGATTCTTAGTATCTTCTAAGGACTGCATCTACTTTTCTACATAACTTGTCATGAACTTTGCTTTAGATTTAAAAACTGAACTGGACTCTGCATTATTTTCACTTTCAAAAGAAAACTGGTTCATTTGCACTGACTTCTTAGGAATCAAAACTACTTTTTTCAACTCCTCTGAAACTATTTCACTTGAAATTTGAGCATCTTGAGAAAATATTTTGGTCTTCTTATGCGAACTGTCTTCATCTATCTCCATATTTTCAACCTCAAAAATACTTCTTTTAATTAAAACATTAGAACTTTCTAGCACTTGAGACGCTGTAATTGAACCACTGCTTGTACTTTCATTGCTTCCTGGATTTTCCACAAAATGAGACAATTTGGCTATTTCCATATCATATATTCACATTGTTATTCTTTAACCAAAGTTCATGTAACCCTCATTTTTCTCCACCATGTTTCCTTCAATACTCTTCAAGTTAGAGGTGTTAACAACTGGCTCCATCTGGGGATGATATCCTCCCTACGAGATATCAAAGAACGCGTAGACCAGGTGCCTATCTTTAATCTTTACATGATAATTTCCAAAAAAATTTACCTTTTTGTTGATATATTTAGCTAGAAAGAAATGGATTGTCTCCTAAATCTTAGGGCTTTCTCTGCGAGCTTCAAAAACATTCGTCTCACCATCTATACTGATTTTTCAAAGAAAACAAATATTTACAAACTATGATACAAGTTTTCCTTCCTTCTTAGGACAGGTAATGCTTAAGAAATCTCCCATTGACAGGGTTACTATCCAGAGAAACCCCATTCGGATATTCCAAAAGAAATGCATTTTGCCCTCTGTGTCTAGCAATAACGTAAGGACCTACCCACATGTGATCAAAACTTCCATGTTTATCTTCTTTGGGAGCATCCCATTTCAAGACCAGGTCATCGATCTGAAACTGTTCTTCCTTCACCCTTCTGTCGAAAGTATTTTTTATTTTTTCCTGATGTGATTGCACTTTGTCATAGGCCTTACTCCTTTGCTCTTCTAGCTCAATAATATGGTTTATCCTCCTTTGCATATGGTTTGGTTCTTCTTTCTTCTCTTGTAAATACCTCATAACTGGAACACCTAATGATGCTAGAAAAACAACTTCAGTTCCATGCACTAATTGGAAAGGATACATTACAATCGCTCTTTTGGTACTAATCCTGTCAGCCAATAAAGCATATTTGAGCTTGGTATGCCATGATCTTTAATTATCTTCCAACAACTTCTTGATGATCCTTACCAGGATTTTATTTGAAGACTCGGCTAACCCATTTCCTTGTGGATAATAAGCAGTCGAATGATTCAGACTGATATGATATTTGTGACAAAAATTAATCATCTTCTTGGACTTAAAGGTTGCTGCATTATCTGTTACTATTCTTTTGGGACATCCAAATCTAGCCAGTATGTTCTCCTCAAGAAAATCCATGATTACAGTTTCAGTTGCTTTCCTGGTAGGAATTGCTTCAATCCATTTTGTAAAATAATTCGTAGCTATTAAAATCCATTTGTGTTGTCCTAAATAATTTGGATTTATTTCTCCAATGAAATCCAAACCCCACTGTTGAAAAGGAGCTTCTATTGTTATTGGATTTAAAGGAAGAGGAAGTACCTTTCTTTTACCATCAAAAATCTGACACTGATGACACATGTTGGTTTCTTTATACACATCTGAAAACAATGGTGTCCAATAGTAACCTGCTCTCAGAATTTTATTTCCAGTCACCTTCCAAGAATTATACCCTCCACAATCTCCTTTATGGAATTCTTTGATTGTATGTTGAGCTTCATTTTCCAAAAGACAATTGAGTAATACACCTCCAAGATCTTTCCAATGAAGATATCGATTGATAATACAAAACTTGGTAGCTTTCAATTTTACTGACCTTGCTCTTGACTTACTCAATCCTGCTGGTGCTTGTAAATTTTGAAGGACATAAACAATGTCGGAGTACCATGGAGATGCAACAAAATCAATCATCACTTACACCTCTGTATCCAACTGATTAAACTGATTGGATAAGAAATTGATTTGTAAAGAATTACAATTTGAATTTGTCATCATTTTCGCTAATCCTTGTCCCTTAATCAGCTTGGTAGGCTTTATCTCTATGTCATACTCCAGTAATGTAGCTATCCATTTTTCCCTTCTATCTTCTGGATCAGTTTGTGTCAAAATTCATTTTACTGTAGCAGTTGGAACATGCGCAATTACATGTGAGTGTAGAATGTATACTCTGAAATATTTCAATGCTTTGACCAAAGCATATGCTTGTTTCTCCATGATATCATATTTCAATTCTCCATCCCTCAACATCTTGCTGAAAAATGCTATGGGTTTCTCCATGTTCTCATCATTCTTCTACAACAAAACTGCTGCAATGGTATGCTCTGAAGCATAAGAAAATACTAAGAAATATTTGGTGAAATATGGACTTACCAACACCGGAGCCTCTGAGATTGCTTGTTTGATTTCCCAAAACGACCTCCTAGCATCCGCATTCCATTTTATCTCATGACATTTTTCCACATATTCGTAATATTCATTAAGATTTCAGTAAAACTAGGCACAAACCTTCCTAAAAAATTCACCTGTCCCAAAAATGATTGTATTTCCTTTTTACTCCTGGGTTCTCCTACCTTTAAAATTGCACTCACCCTTTCAAGATCAATTTTTATTCCATCTTTAGATATTATATGACCCAACAATTTTCCTTCTTCCAACGCAAAATTGAACTTCTTTGGGTTCAATGATATATTGAACTTCCTGCACTTCATGAAATTTTTTTCTAAATGATGAATGTGTTCCCTGTCAGATCTTGAATAAACTGTGATGTCATCCATGTAAATTACCACAAATTTTCCAATTTCTCCCGCAAAAGCAATGTCCATGGCCCTCTGGAAAGTAGCTTCTGCTTTCATTAAGCCAAAGGGCATCTTTGCATACATAAAAGTGCCCCAAGGTGTAGTAAAGGCAGTTTTCTCCTGATCTTCAGGTAGTACTTTATTCTGATTGTAACCAGAAAAAACCATCCATCATCGAAATTCTTTCAGCTCCAACTACCTTCTGTAGTATATGATCCATCTTCGACAAGGGATAATTGTCCTTCATAGAAACTTTATTCAAATTCCGGAAATCTATACATAGTCTTATTTCTCCATTCTTTTTCCTAACAGGAACTAAATTTGCACCCCATTTTGAAAATCTTAGAGTCACGATGATTTTGGCGTCAAATAATTTTTTAATTTCTTTCGCAATAATTGGCAGCAATTTAGGATTTATTCTTCTAAGTTTTTTCCTGAAAGGCTTCTCCCCAGGTTTTATAGGAATAGTATGTTGTATTATAGATGTATCATATTCTTTAAGATCTTCATAGCTCCAAGAAAATACATCTGTATACTTCTTCATTAAATTCACATACTCCTCTTTTTTTCTTTTACAGGCAAATTTCTAGATAATTTTATAATCTTCAGATTTTCCTCGGTACCAATATTCCTATCTTCAACAACATTTTCAACAGGCTTCACTTTAGGATTCTTAGCAACATCATTTTGATCAAAAAAAAATTCCAAAGGAATCAAACCTCTTGGTATAAAATTATTTTTCAATTGAATAATATCTTTTCCTCCTAAGGTTCCCTTTAATTTTTCAACACCATCCTTTTCTTTTTCAGGCTCTTTATCATCCTGGAAATTTTCACCACTGTCATTTTTGGAATCAATATGAGTATTTACAAACTCTCCCGATAATTATAAAAACCTTCTTATCTGCATGTCATCTTCAAACACCTGCCAATATTTAGAATTATCGAGAATAGATGGTCTGTTCACAATGTCCACTTGATATTCTTTCTGACCAGCAATAGGGGTTTTAAATTTTCCAGCAGCTACTACCAAAGAATGTGCTATGGTATTTTCATGTCTGGAAACCACCTGGATTGTATGCTCTATAAAAAATTTACCAATCATATCCCATATTTTGTTCCTATAGGCCCTCATTCGAGGATGCTTGGTTTGATAACTATCATTCACCTGGTTTATTACCAGTTCTGAATCCCCCAAAACTATTATCCTTTGCGCTCCCAAATCTTTCAAAGCATGCAATCCAAGTAATAAAGCTTCATATTCAACTACATTATTTATGTATTCAAATGTTAATTTATATGATAAAGCTTTAAAATCCCTGATAGGATAAATTATATACACACTAGCTCCAACGCCTATTTTTGCCACAAATCCATCAAAATACATAGTCCACAAACCTTCTCTTTTTTGCTTTGCTTCCAAAGCATCTTGTTCCATCACCTCTTCCTTTTTATTTTCCTCAGGCTTCATCTGCAATGTAGATTCCAAATCACATGGGACATTATCATTAAAGAAAATGGAAGACCCCAAATCAGTATCAACAGCATATATATGATGAACTTCAGGTTTATCTTGACTGCTCACTACATACGGAGTTCTTTTCTCACTATACAACCTCTTACTCCCATCTTGAACAGGAATAGTAGCATATGACATATCCATTTGTAAACTACCCTTCAACTTTGAAGTCCAAGATCTCGATAACAATACTCCAAAATTTGGTGGGATATCTGCTACTACCACATCAATTACTATTGTTTTAGATGGTAATTTATTCAGAGTTACTACCATATCCTTAATCAAACCAAGACATTTCACTCTCCTGGAATCAAAAGAATACAAATCTTTATATGGTCTTGTCACTTCTAGTCCCAGACTTTCAACTACTCCTTTTGGCATTAAATTGTGTGATGCACCTGAATCTAACATAGCATTATGGACCACCATATCATGCACATTCAAACTCAAATAAAAAGGAGGAACTTCTTCATTTTCTATATTTTCGACTTTCGACCCAAATGAAATAGTAGGATCATCGTCATTCAATTCCAAAATATCAGATTGCAATTCTCCTTGACTTCTGACCATTTTTGTTATGGTATTTCTATATTCATTGTTTCTCAACAACTCATTAAAAGGAATAGAAATTTTCAACTTGGAAAGCTCATTCTGCAAATTGAAACTCGAATTGACTTTTTCTACATCAATTGGTGTTACTTGCTTCATTCCTTTGTTTTTTTTTGTATCTCATTCTCAACTTCCTTATTTACAACAAATTATTTTTGTATTTCTTTTCCCTTTTCTATATTTAAAGAACTAGTGGAAGGCTGATTTGGATTTAACCTCCCTTTATTTATAAGAACTTCTCTTTTTCTCAATCTAATCTTTCTCTGTACATCATCCATAGCATGCAGGTAACCCCTCTGATATTGTTCTGTCTCCCTCTCAAATTCTTCATTTCCATCCTCCTATGCAAACATGCTATGCTCTTCTTCAGTAATATATATCTCTGAATCTAGTTCTCCAAAAACATGGATTTCATTTTCATTAGGATCTTCTTCGTCAGCAACATAATTCTCAGGGAATGGTGGTCAAATTTGTTGTTCTTTCTGATTTCTTGGGTTTCTCATGTCTCTCTGCCTATTTTGTGGAAGCATAGGAGGATTTGGTCTTCTAAAATTTGGATTCTTGATTTGAGGATCAGCTTGTTCTCTATTGAACGCCCTATTATCCATAGTCAACCTGTCCATCAACTTCTCCATTGTCTTCAACATCATTTCAAACTTAATATCAGTGGTAGAAGAAGAAGTAGAAGGCATATTTTCTTATTTTTTCCTCCTATCAATGTATTGTGTTTCATTTTTCCACTTGCCATCATATTCGCCTCTACCTCTAAAGCATCTATAAACATTGCGGCAAGAGTTGTTGATTTTCTTTCTCTCAATGAATATGCAAAGTCATTATCAAAGGCTCCAGCATAATGAAGTTTAGCAGTAGCTGTAGAAGGTTTTATATCTTCTGGAATAGAATTGTAGACCCTCATAAACCTACTTTAAAATTCATGAACAAATTCAAAACCCCCCTTTTTGAGACTATTATACTGGGACAACAGCTACAAAGGATTTTTTTTGTCATCCCATCTCTCTAGGAATGCATTTTGGAAAGCTTGGAAATTCAATATAGATCCATCCGGTAAGTATTTAAACCATTTATTCCCTTCACCTGATTAACTTTGAGCAAATAACCGCATTTTAACATCTGCATAATCGACTTCCTCCAAGTCAACAAAATCTTCAAATTTAGCCACATGTTGTTTTGCGGTTATGTCTCCTTCTCCATCAAATAAGGAAATTCTTTGGGAATAATTTTGGGGAAGATCATACAATAAAGCAGGAAAACGCAAGGGAGCAAATCTGGCTGCCATTGGTCTAGGTGGATTCAGAGGTACTGAGGAATTTTGAGTGTTTTGAACAAAAAGTGTTTCAACTTTTGCAGACTGTTGTAAATATCTCCAAAGGGAATCCAAAAAATAAGATTATAATCTACGGGGGTTAAATTCAGTATTGTTAAGATCATATTTAGACTTAGATTTCAACAAACCCTTTCCAACGTTAACTTCCCATTCTTGATAAAAAATACTATGAGAATCCCGAGAAGATGATGCACCAAACAGAGAAAAATCTATTTTTTCTTTATCCTTTTTCTTAAACAACTTTTATGGATCTTCCAAACTCTTTAAAATTTTAGTGTCAGAATTACCTCGTGTATGTCTTCTCGAAGCCAGAATGACTTTTAAATTTTGAAAAATTTTACAATGGAATCGCCAGGGAAAATATACAACCTTCTCTACTGACAAAAATTCTTGTTTTCCCACAGAAATCTTTTCTTGATCTTTAAAACTCTGTCGTTCTTCCCAGGGAAGATTTGCACTTTCATCCCCGACAACGGTGCCAATTTGTTACCACTCAGGATGTACCCAGGTTGCAAAAGGTAAATCCCAAAGGTAACAGCAAAAACCACTTCAGAAAGAAACTGGCTTTCCTTTCCATAGAGGGATCTCTCAAATATATATTTAACAAGACCAGATATAAGAATCAACACTTAAACATCATATAGATGGTTGAAACGATACACATAATCATTGGGAAATGGAGTCAAAATATATAAAGATATGACAAGGTCGTATGCATGAGATTTCATCAAAGGCAAGATAACCACTTAATTACAGTCGTTCATTGAGTTCAGGTGGAAAAGGAAGAAATATGAACAGTCCATCAATATAGAGCATCATAAGATGAATTCCATATTAACTTTAGCAGAAATATTTATAAAATATCTGAAACAATAGTTAGAGCACAACAAGTATGAATTTTAACCATTCAACACTACGCTTCAGATATGAGGAAAACAAAATGGAATGTAAACACTAGGGAAAAACAATTACATAGGAAAGAAAAGTACAGACTATAATGTAAATAGTACAGGAATCTTTGATAACCCACACGCATTCAACTTTGTTATTTCAAAAAATTATATGTCCTCCAAAACATTGATCTAGCATACGGGTTTCAACCCCCAATACATCAAGTAAATGCAAATATATACATAAATGATTTCTTCCCAAGAAGATTTAATAACTGAATAATCTGTTTAAACAAATTCTTTGTAACCATATCCCTAACAACTAGGAATAAACTACATGCTTTGATCCTGATAACAGATCATTTAATTAAAATCAACTTGGTGACAGCAAGGCTTGAACAAGCAGCTCCATAGCGCGCAACACCTATTTTCACGGATGAAGAATACACTTTGTCTTTCTGAATCTTTCCACGGTTCTCCATTGTTCTGTGCTTGGGATGTCGTACTCGGTCATTTCTATGATAGACACCTCCAAATCCATATAGGTCTCATAAGACATAGTGGGAAGCCCTCCTCTGATGATCAGAAATTTCTACAATATTTCGAAGTCTTCTATCAACTTGTCCACGATGACTTTTCGAGTCAGTCCTTTTACCAAGTCATCAAACTTGGAATGTTCCATACGGATTTGTACTAGTAGGCTATGATAATGTTCTTGAGGAAAACGTTTTCCTTCTTCATCCCAGAAAGAGGGAAGGCCATCTTCAAACAATTCTTTAAAAGCATGCCTAAAATCATTAATATGCGAAGTCATCTCATCCGCCTTATCTTGTACTACCTTCATAAGATGATGTTTGTGAATGAATTTTTTCGACCATAGTACAATAGCCGCTCTATCTTTGATTCCTATATCCTGCAATTTTTTATAAGTTAATGAATTTAAGAAATTCAGTGCATTCTGAGCTATACTTAGGGCCTTCCTCTCCATGGTCTCATTTACTAATTTTAATCTCTAATTGGCCAAATTAACCAATGCACTTTGGTCATCAATGAAATTCAAATAATGTCTGAACTTAGTAACCTCCACAGACAATGTATCCCAGATTATATGCTTGTCTCCTTGAAGAGGCCCCTTTCCTGTATTCCTTTCTTTTAATTCATTAAACTTCTTTTGCAATTGACCTTTGTCATGTAATATTTTATTCTTGTTTTCAACCATTTTAGTCAGTTCATATTTGATCTTCTCATTTTCTTCTTTTAATTCCCTTATCTCTACATCCTTCAAGTTTACTTGTGACATGGGTACTAGCAAATCATCAGCAGAAAAATCACTTAAAGGCTTTTCGATATTTACAATGGAAAAATCTCCATCGGTAGGGTTCTGGCTCATTAATTCTTCCATAATCTCTTTCTCATCATTCTGATCTTTCTTTAACTATGAAATTTGTGTCATTAACTCAGTTCACTCTGTTTCCCATTAATTCTTTTCCTCTTGCAGCTTCATGATTTTGCCTTTGTACTCCATCATTTCTTGATGAATTTTATCTTTCTCTTCTTGCAATGCCAACAACTCTGATGACTGAACATGTTCATAACTTGGAATTTTAAACTTCTTCTTTAATACCTGAAGGGCATTATCTTTTTCTTCCAAAAGTCTTCTGATGGCTTGTGTGTTTCCTGGTTCATCCCCCGAGCTTATGACATCTTCCTGCAGCTTCTTTATTTGAATTGAAGTTGCCTTGTTCTCAACTTTTTCGTGTTTCAACTGGACCTCCAACTTATCTACTAAAACTTGCAACTTGTTAATTTTCATCATGGCATGTAACAAATCTGAATAAATTATATCCCTTGTCTGTTTGTGAAGCTGTATTTTGTCAGGTACACTGATTTTATCCAATCTTACCTCCATCTCAGCCACTTTTTTGTCACTTAAAGTGTTCCTCTCTACATCCCAAGTGGAAATCAGTGACGTCTTTGGGTTGCCTAGACTTCTCACTCGTGGGAGTAGATTCTTAGTCTCTTCTAAGGACTGCATCTGCTTTTCTACATAACTTTTCATGAACTCTGCTTTAGATTTAAAAACTAAACTGGACTCTGCATTATTTTCACTTTCAAAAGAAAACTGGTTCATTTGCACTAACTTCTTAGGAATCAAAACTACTTTTTTCAACTCCTATGAAACTATTTCACTTGAAATTTGACCATCTTGAGAAAATGTTTTATTCTTCTTACGCGAACTGTCTTCATCTATCTCCATATTTTCAACCTCATAAAAACTTCTTTTAATTAAAACATTAGAACTTTCTGGCACTTGAGACGCTGTAATTGACCCACTGCTTGTACTTTCATTGCTTCCTGGATTTTCCACAAAATGAGACAAATTGGCTATTTCCCCCAATCCCTCAACAACTTGATGATTAAATGGTTTGTTCTTATTTGCTTGTTTCCTTTGAGAATTTATATGATATGGATCATAATTGACCTTCTGTTCTTTTTGAAAATCCATGTTTTCCAATAATTTTTCCACAATCACCAAGGCACCTTTGTTTTTAAAGATGAATGAACCAACTTTAAGGGGAAATTTGATATTAGAGGACTTCTTGAAGGCTCCAAAATGCTCATCTTCTGCATATAATCTTTGTCTCATGTATTCAAGTGCAAATATTCTAGGGGTAAGGAAAGCAGGCAGCTTGTATGGCTCTCCGGTGAAGCCATACACTCTTAAAATAGTTAGTCTTTATACAAAAACCAATTCCCAATCATGTATTTTGGTGACGATTGCATCATAACCTTCATTTCTTCAAACACTCTGGGCAATACTTCATCAAACAGCAACTTGTATATCTCTGACATAATGGAATTCACGAATTCGAACATATTTATTTGCTTCGGTAGATTCGAAGAGACTATAGTAGTCAAGAATTGTAATTCAGTTACGTTCGAACATAACAACATGTTCAACAAATATGATTGGTATTTGAAAAATCTGACCTTTGGGAACTCAACTAATTAGATATGAATGGCCTCTGCTAAATATTCATCCAAACTGAAGAAATGGACTGGATGGGACTCAGACTCAAGACTAACTGAACTCATTTTCACTAAGAAACCCAAGACAACCTCATTGACATGAATGTCATTATATAGACCTAAAATTTGGCAGACCAAAGATACAACCAATTGGACCTCCTCTTTGAAAATGTGAATACGGTATGGAAAAAAGAGACCCTCTAATGACTGACCTTCATTAAGAATACTAGACAAAAATTCACATCGAATTGCAGTTTTACAACCTTTGTATACTTTGGCTAAAATAGACTCATTCACAGACTCACCACTGTAAGGGTAATTATCAAGCAAATTAAGGAATCCACGAATAGCTTTTGCATCAATCCTACATAATATCTTGGACGTGGAACGACTCATAATGACTCTCTCAGAAGGTGAGTAATTACTTGCACACCATTCAGCGAATTCAAGAAAGGGTAAGGTCTACTCAATGGCGAAATAATACAAAAAGGACTTGCAGGCATTCATAATGTCATTACCCTGTAAATTATACTACCACAATCTTTCCTTAGTAACTGATACATTTCCAATCGATAGAAACAGGTCATATACACCTTTGTCTGTATCAACCATGAATTCCTCTCTTTCATCCAGGACCCGGTTAAGACCTTCTAACCCTTTCTCTTTCTCCATAATAGAAAAACGACGATAATTCTGTAAACAAAGCTCAAGTGTTCGATGCTTACCTGTGACTGTAACTATATGTATGCGAAGTTGACTGCAAAAGGATGGTGGGCTGTCCCCTTTCACTCATCCCGGCATGCAAAATAAAAAATGACTTTTCAAAAATAAGTCAACTTCACCTTATATAAAGGTCTATTCCGGAGGCTCCCTTTAGCGGTTTTCCTTAAACCATTTTTCTCCGCAGAATGTACTGTGAGCCGCCACGTGTATCGTGGTTTTTTTTCTACTACTACGTTTCCACTTCAACTGTCATGCAAATTTATCCTCCAAAGCTGATGACAACCGTTGATGAATACTCGCTTTATGTTTAAGCCGTTGGATTAACTTGCACGTACACATTCTGCTGGGCCTTTTTGTTTTAACAACGCGCATCTTTATGGAGCGGACTTCTTATCAACCGTAGATTTTACCGACTTGGTCCCACAACCGTCGATCCTTGTTCTTTGTTAATTATCTCCACCTATCCTTATCTCCCATGCATCTCCACAGATCGGATCTGTTCTCAACCATTGATTTTCACCTCTTTTGTTCTATACCATCGGATTATGAGATAATTTTATCTTTTATGCGCCATTTATCATATATTCACATTGTTATTCTTTAACCAAAGTTCATGTAACCCTCATTTTTCTCCACCATGTTTCCTTCAATACTCTTCAAGTTAGAGGTGTTAACACGATGGATTCTTCCAAGTGTTTGACCTCAACACATTTATTCGCACTTGTTAGATTGCACTCTAGTACCTTGATTCCCATTTTCATTATCGGTGGGTGATCTTGCGTCTGTTAACGATATACATTAACGACTGATAATCAGATGATGGACTACTATGTTTGACCTTGACACCTCTATTCACATAGTAGGACATGTACTCATAGCGGTGTGTGTAGAAGACTTTCTAGATCTATGGAATTTCATATATGTTACCTCCTTGATCATGCCAGTGTTCATGAGATGTCAGCTCTCGTGACTTGATTCCAGTGAATGTCAGATGTCTTCAGCCATTATGTAGATCTTGATCCATTGTATATCTTCAGCTTCCATGGAGATATTGATCCTTCGTATATCTTCATCATGGAGATTCTGATCTATTATATATTGTATGTGGCGATGACCACACATGTCACATTTTGTATATCATGCCTATTCATGGCCATTGTACTCTTATGTATCAGGGACTGCTATATGTATTTGCAGTCATATGTAGAGTTTGATTATTGTACTATAATATTGGATCGCTGGTTCTTCCACCTAGTTCTTCATCATTCCACTTCTGGGATGGATTTATAATGTATTTCGGCCATCATGTTACCCCTCTGACCTCACACATTAGGGGGACACTAATACAAAAGCGCGGGTTTTTCCACGGAGGTTTTCCACGTTTCATACTTTTTGGTGTGAAATCGGAAGCAAAATGAACTTGCCGTCGCTGTATCGACGTTGGTAATCTCCGCCGTCGCTATATCGACGGCTTCCTCCTTCAACGTCGCTGTATCCACGGATCTACGTCGCTATAGAGACGGCAATGTCAAGCTATGTCTTTTTAGTTGACCCATGGCGCTTAAGTCAATGTTTTAGATATATGAAACCAGGCTCGCGGGCAGGCTTCATTTTCGAAGGCTTCAGTGCCAGTCAAATAGAAGGCCATGACCGAATTTTCCCTACAAAAAAAATTCGGTTTCATGGAGTGCCCGTCGAAAATGAAATGAAGCAGAACTGTGTACATTGACAATGGAAGGGCAACCCCAAAATTTTGCCCTTCCTGGGTTTTCAATGGGCTGTGGGAGTTTGGAAGATTTGGATGGGTGACAGGTCACGGTGGACCTGGGCCGCTGGTCCTCTGGGAGTCGTGGTTTTGGTTTCACGGTGTGGCTGTTGTACCCACGGGCCACATTTTCAATCTCAGGGTCATTAATTCCTCTCACCCACTACGCATTACCCACTTCACACTCTGCTCATTCCCGCGTCTCAACGATGATGAATACCATGCTCTCCATTATGACCATTCCTAAACTGGAGTTAAAAGTAAAGTACTGATTTCAATCTGTTCAAAGGTGGATACAGAGAGAATAGATTTGAATTCAGATTTGAATGGGCAGGTCACAGATTGGAAATTTCGATCTCTACTGGCAAATTACAATGCCAATTTAATGTTGCATTCATCGTTCACTGGCTGCAGTTCCTTGGTGTTAATGTGGAATGGTGGATTTTGTATAGTTGGGTGGTTCAATTTTTTTTGCATGGCAACCTTGGTAATTTCGGCATGGCAACTCGAGGTAAACTCTATTGTTGTAGTTTTTTTTAAGAGTTTTTTTATTATCTTGGATATAATTGTAGGGTTTGGTTTGATTTGGGCATTTGCAGGTATGGTTGTTACTGGGGCGAGGGTTCATTCTTCTTCAGGGATGTGTTTTAAACTATCTTGCTTCCACAATAACAGTTAGCTCAAGTAAGTTGTTTTCTTTTCCTCAAGAATTATAAATTGTAACGTGTAACCCTCTAACCCTCTGCTACAGGCGTTTCTTAGCAGATTGGAGCTTTTTAGCCTTCCAGGGATTACACTGATACAAGATTGCAGCCTGTAAAATCCTTTTGGTGTTCCCTTTCTGTCTTTATACATTTCAACCGAAACTTGTCATCTCTATAAACGCTTGAGAATGAGAACACATCTACTACTTGAC